>JBAMJV010004073.1:0-20000 GCA_037951105.1 Echinarachnius parma
ATCAAAAAGAGCCGTTAAAACGTAAGAGGGCGCTCTCTAAACACTCACCGGTTTTAACCATTTTGAATAAAATATTGTGCATGTGATGCTTTGTTGAAATAGTGATTAGATAGAGAAATAACCAACAACTATTTAAATACCTATTTTGTAACTTTTTGAAAAGAGGAAGCATTTTTTTGAATTTTTAACGGCTGGTTCAAAATTCTCTAATAAACCCGGGGCCCGGGTTTATTACAAATTGTTATATTTATGGATATTTCAGCCGTTTCTGAACCGATTTTGATCAAACAAAGATGATTTTATTGTTTAAATATTATGCTCTTTCAAATTTTACACTCAGTTTTTCATTACCTCACAAACCAATTAAGTAGTCTAGCGCCCTCTCTACCAAAACTCAACCTTCCCTTTAAGTAACACAATGATTATGTCCATCTGATATTTTATCTTTTCCAATGAAAAACGATATTATTAATTGTTATTGGATTTATATCATGTGGAATTTTCTATTCTTAGAACGAAATATAATATATTTGGTCTTAGTGAAATGTAAAAACAACTTATTACATTTAAACCATTCTTATCTAATTCTTGATTCATAGTAGAAATTAACAATGATACATTATTAGTTGAATACAATACAACTGTATCATCAGCAAAGAGTGAAAATGTTAACAATTTAGAGGAATTAATGTCATCATTTACATAAATCAAAAGTAAGAGAGGTCCTAGTACAGAACCTTGTGGTACCCCAATATCTACATTTGCATATTCAGATTCAACACCATCTACCACCACATATTGTTTTCTAAATAACTTTGGAACCACTGTAAGGGTAAACCCCTAAGTCCATTAAATTGGATTTATCAAAGGCGTTTGATACCTTCTTCAATATATTGAAGAAGGTATCAAACGCCTTTGGTAAATCCATTACAACCCCACAGGAAACATTTCCCTATCATAGCAGTCTGGAATCGAGCTGTAACTAGCATAACACAAACAGCATTAAACAACAATATGATGGACTTAATTGCATGATATGCGTATATTGTATTACCATATTTACTTTTAAGTATTACATGATGTTCTACACGAGCCGACGTGTACCTAGACGTGACTTCGTGAACAGTGCATGCCTTAGGCAAATTGGCATTTTATCCAGGGGCTTGGTTGTAGATGTTGTATAGTAATGTTATAAGTAGCAGTATTAGTAGTAGTTGTTGTGGAACAAGTAGTAGAAGTGGTAGTACAGTAGAATTAGTAGTAGTAATCGAAAACTTGCCCTGCAGGGGATGAAATACTCTCTTCTTAATTTATAAAATGCAATTACAGCGGTGGGGGTGTGACGGGTGCTGTGACTGGTATCAATTTCACGAACAATGTTGTATTACAATATGATGGATATAATTGATATGCGTATATTATATTACCATATTTACTTTTGAGTATTATATGATGTTCTACTAGAGGCGACGTGTACCTAGACGTGACTTGGCTTACTTCGTGAACAGTGCATGCTTTGGGCGAATTGGCATTTTTACATGGGCTTGGTGTAGATGTTGTAGTAATACCATGGGTAGCAGTTGTTGTTGTAGAACAAGTAGTAGAAGTAGTAGTGTTAGAAGTAGTAGTAGTAGTAGTAGTAGAAGTAGAAGTAGAAGTAGAAGTAGTAGAAGTAGTAGTAGTAGTAGTAGTAGTAGTAGTAGTAGTAGTAGTAGTAGTAGTAGTAGTAGTAGTAGTAGTAGTAGTAGTAGTAGTAGTAGTAGTAGTAGTAGTAGTAGTAGTAGTAGTAGTAGTAGTAGTGTAGTAGTAGTAGTAGTAGTAGTAGTAGTAGTAGTAGTAGTAGTAGTAGTAGTAGTAGTAGTAGTAGTAGTAGTAGTAGTAGTAGTAGTAGTAGTAGTAGTAGTAGTAGTAGTAGTAGGTAGTAGTAGTAGTAGTAGTAGCTGTAGTAGTAGTAGTAGTAGTATCAGCAGTAGCAGTAGCAGTAGTAGTATAGTAGTAGTAGTAGTAGTAGTAGTAGTAGGTAGTAGGTAGTAGTAGTAGTAGTAGCAGCAGCAGCAGCAGCAGCAGCAGCAGCAGCAGTAGTAGTAGTAGTAGTAGTAGCAGTAGTAGTAGTAGTAGTAGTAGTAGTAGTAGTAGTAGTAGTAGTAGTAGTAGTAGTAGTAGTAGTAGTAGTAGTAGTAGTAGCAGTAGCAGTAGCAGTAGCAGTAGCAGTAGTAGTAGTAGTAGTAGTAGTAGTAGTAGTAGTAGTAGTAGTAGTAGTAGTAATAGGTCCCACGCATCGGAGTGTCAAACATAATGATAATTTCTCAATCAGTCAATAAAACACATTTCATCTTTAACAACATACACAAACGTTATTGCACCACCTCAAAATCATAAAGACACATTTCATCCTCCAAAGAAAACGTTAATACGCCATTGACATTCAAGCATGACCAACTTAACATCATTCAGAGCACTTTATTCCGGGACGTTATACTCCCAACAAAAGGAGGGTACACTGTTGACAATATCAATACATTTTGCAACATTTCACTTTTGAAATTGCCCCATATTCGGGTGTCATGCACATTCCATGATAAAATATTCATAGCAAATGTTATATTAATGTAAAGGGGGGAATACAAGCTTTCCAATGATTCCAAATTCATGAACGGTAATAAAGTAATAGGAGAGATATGAACGCTCAAACTTGAATTGCGGAACTTTTTGTGAGGGGTTTATATATATATATATATATAAATGCATTTTGTTACAAATTATTTTGATAAATTCTTCAAACTTAGCTCAATTAAGCTCCCATGATTGAAATGTACTCAGATCTAGTCAATTACCAATACTGGTCCCATAAATGTGGTGTGTATGTATTGATGATGAGGTAGTCCCACAAAGTATAACGGACACAAACACACACAGTGCAGTGACAACTGTATAATTATGAAGGACACAAACCCCCACATACTGCATAGGGGGTCAACGGGGTGGAGGGGGGGGGGGGGGGGGTCATATTTCGTTACGAGGGGCACACATATCAGGCTTCCAGCTGACAAGCAAACACAGATAAAAAGGTTTTCACTCATTTAGGTGGATTCATATAATTATTTACAACATAAATTACATTATATAGAAGACATAATATTGGTAGGGTACCTTGGGGAGGGGGGGGGGGGGGGTACGTAGGGGGCACACTGAACCCCCACCGTCAGGACCTTCGTAGCTACTGCATGTACTTGATAGGTCCGCGAATGCTGTTCTGTTTTGATCGTGTGTTTTATAACCAGTCCAACCTGTGTAAAACGACCACACAAGAGAAACAAGCAAAGTGATCATTGTATACAGGTTCCATAACAAATAGTGACCACACAAAGGAAACAAGAAAAGTGGTCAGTGTAGCCTGAGACTGATGACCTCTATAGACAGGTTTTATAACATTTGTTCCACTGTGGGGGGGGGGGGGGGGGGGGGACATGTTTGAAAGCCACTGTAGACAGGTGGCCACAAATTGTTTGTTAATGCGAATTGGCAATATGCATACCGTATACAATTCAAATTGACTTGTTAATTCTTCGTTAAATTGTTTATTTTCAACGACATTTCAAAGTGCGACTATTGTTTTCGCCATATAAAATGCATGTTGTTACAAAATATTATGATATCTTACTCAAATTTGGCTGAACTGAGCTTCCATGATTCAAATTGACTCATAATCCATACTTAATTATACTGGTCCCACAAATGTACCAAAGATACACACGGTCCCACAAAGTGATGACTAGAATGCATCCAACTTTGGTCAACTTTGGTCCCACAAATACATGATAGCCACGTGTGTGTGTGTGTGTGTGTGTGTGTGTGTGTGTGTGTGTGTGTGTGTGTGTGTGTGTGTGTGTGTGTGCGACTGTGCGTGTCATGTGTTGATGATATTTTAAAGTTAAGTGAACAGAATAAAGAATTATGTGAAGGTAAAATGACGAAAGATGAGTGTTTTAAAGTTTTGAAAGAAATGAAATGGAATAAATCCCCTGGAAATGATGGTTTTACGGTGGAATTTTATGAAACATTTTGGCCCATATTAGGGGATTTGTTGGTAGAAGTATTGAATGAAACATTTGTAAGGGGGAATTGACGGTATCTCAAAAACAAGGGACTATAACATTGATAGAGAAAGAGGGAAAAGATGCGACGCATATTAAAAATTATAGACCCATTACGCTGTTAAATGTAGATTACAAAATATTATCGAAGGTTTTAGCAACTAGGATTAAAAAGGTTTTAATTGAAATAATTCATTATGATCAGGTGGGATATATAAAAGACAGGAATATTGGGGAAGCGGTTCGATTAATAGAGGATATATTATTTTATTCTAAACATTTGGAGCAAGAACAGGGGTTTCTGGTTGCGGTATATAGATTTTGAAAAAGCTTTTGACTCTGTATCCCATCAATATTTATTGAAAGTGTTAAAATTGTTTGGTTTTGGTGATTCATTTTGTTCTTGGGTGAAAATATTATATAATGGTATAAGTACCCAGCTAGCCACCTGACGTCGTGCCGATGTCATAAGTTGTTGGCCGGATGTCGGCTTATCGCGGTTGGCTCGAGGTTAAAATGTCCGCCAGCCCAACATCGTAACCACGTCATTTTGTGATACGTCAATTTCTGACAATGGCCCAACATCAACTCATGACATTGGACCAACATAACATTATGATGTGGGCGCGAGGTTAAAATGTCCGCTAGCCTAACATTGTCCCAACATCATTTTGTGATGTCGGGCAAATGTCAATTTCCGACAATGGCCCAACACCAAATCCTGACATAGGACAGATATCAAATTCTGATGTGGGCTCGACGTTAAAATGTCCGCCAGCCCAACATCGTCACCACGTCATTTTGTGATACGTCAATTTCTGACAATGGCCCAACATCAACTCATGACATTGGACCAACATAACATTATGATGTGGGCGCGAGGTTAAAATGTCCGCTAGCCTAACATTGTCCCAACATCATTTTGTGATGTCGGGCAAATGTCAATTTCCGACAATGGCCCAACACCAAATCCTGACATAGGACAGATATCAAATTCTGATGTGGGCTCGACGTTAAAATGTCCGCCAGCCCAACATCGTCACCACGTCATTTTGTGATACGTCAATTTCTGACAATGGCCCAACATCAACTCATGACATTGGACCAACATAACATTATGATGTGGGCGCGAGGTTAAAATGTCCGCTAGCCTAACATTGTTCCAACATCATTTTGTGATGTCGGGCAAATGTCAATTTCCGACAATGGCCCAACACCAAATCCTGACATAGGACAGATATCAAATTCTGATGTGGGCTCGACGTTAAAATGTCCGCCAGCCCAACATCGTCACCACGTCATTTTGTGATACGTCAATTTCTGACAATGGCCCAACATCAACTCATGACATTGGACCAACATAACATTATGATGTGGGCGCGATGTTAAAATGTCCGCTAGCCCAACATTGTCCCAACATCATTTTGTGATGTCGGGCAAATGTCAATTTCCGACAATGGCCCAACACCAAATCCTGACGTAGGACAGATATCAAATTCTGATGTGGGCTCGACGTTAAAATGTCCGCCAGCCCAACATCGTCACCACGTCATTTTGTGATACGTCAATTTCTGACAATGGCCCAACATCAACTCATGACATTGGACCAACATAACATTATGATATGGGCGCGAGGTTAAAATGTCCACTAGCCCAACATTGTCACAACATCATTCTGTGATGTTGGCCCAATGTCAATTTCCGCCAATGGCCCAATATCAAATCCTGACGTTGGGCCAACATCAAATTCTGACGTTGGCCCGACATTACAATGTCCGCCAGCCCGACATTAGCCCAAGGTTATTTTTTATTGTTGGCCCAACATCAAATCTTGACGTTCGCCCGACGTTTGATGCTGGACCAACATCAAAATTTGACAATGGCCCAATGTCATTAATATGACATCTCCAATAAGAGGTCGACCTAATATAGCGCCGATGTTGGGACTGGTATCAATTTAAGAGGTCGCTACCCAGCTAGCCACCTGACGTTGTGCCAACATTGGGCCAATGTAAAAAGTCGTTTTAAGAAGACGTTGGGCCTACATTAAAAATCCGACGTCGCCGCGACGTAAAAATGTCCGCCAGCCCAACATCAGCGCGGCGTTTTTGTTTTTTTAATGCTGGCCAAACGTCATTTTGCGATTTCGACCCAACATCAATTATTCAGTCAGTGGTCAGTCATGGTTGTAAAATTAATGTCGGGACAATGTTAGTAATGAGACAAGAATAGGACATCTCAATGTTTACGTCAAACCGAAATCCTACGACGTCAGAATGGGCAGCAGTGAATCAAGTCGGCTATTAGTCATTAAGTTGATGTTGAGCCGATGTCAATGATCCGACATGAATATGACATCTCAATTATGACGTCAATGCGATATCCTGCCGATGTCAGAACTGACAGCAATGAAACAAGTCGGCAAATGATCATAAAAGTGATGTTGCGCCGATGTCAAAGGTCGGACATGAATATGCCAACTCCAATATGACGTCGGGCTAATATCGCGCCGATGTCGGAAAAGATAGCAATTAAGGAGGTCGGTAAATGGTAGTAAAATTGATATCGGTCCGATGTTATTAATTAGACATGAATGTGATAAATATGTCAGGCTGATGTAAGAATTTGCAGCAATGAAACAACTCGGCAAATGGTCATTTAATTGATGTTGTGCCGAAGTCAATGATTAGACATGAATATGACATCTCAATGATGACGCCATAGCGATATCCTGCCGATGTCAGAACTGGCAGCAATGAAACAAGCCGGCAAATGGTCGCCAGTTCCGACATCGGTACAACATTGACCCAACGTCATATTTGAGATCTGTTATTCATGTCGGATTAATGACATCGGCACAACATCAGTTTAATGACCATTTGCCGACTTGTTTAATTGCTGTCAGTTCTGACATCGGCAGGATATCGCTTTGGCGTCATCATATAGAGATGTCATATTGATGTCCAATTAAAAACATTGGCCAGACATCAATTTCACAACCATGTACCGACCTCTTAAATTGCTACCAGATACAACATCATCACAATATCGGACTGACGTCATAGTAGAGATGTCATATTTATGTAGGAGTAATGACATCCGACCGACATCTATTTCACAACCTTTTACCCACCTTTAAAATTTCGTAAAGTTCCGACATCTGTGCGGTATAGGCCCAAAGTCATATTTTGGATGTCATATTTATGTCTAATTAATAACTGTGACCCGACATCAATTTCACAGCATTTTACCGACCTCTTAAATTACTTCCAGTTCCAACATCGGGGCGATAGAAGGCCGATTTTATATTTGAGATGTCATATTCATGTCGAATTATTGACAACGGCACAACATCCATTTAATGACTATTTAATGATTAGTTTCATTGGTGCCATTTATGACATCGGCAGGATATCGCTTTGGCGTCATAATTGAGATGTCATATGGATGTCCAATAAAACTCATTGGTCCGACATCAATGTTACAACCATTTACCGACCTCTTTAATTGCTACCAGTTCCAACATCGGCGCGAAATTATCCCGACGTCATATTGGAGATGACATATTCATGTCAGAATATTGACATCGGCTGAACATCGATTTCATGACTATTTGCCGACTCGTGTCATTGCTGCCAATTCTGACATCGGCGCGATATCGGCTTGACGTCATATTTGTGATGTCATATTGATGTCCAATTAATAACATCCGTCCGACATCAATTCCACATTCAACCATTTACCGACCTCTTAAAATGATATATTCCGACATCGGTACAACATTGGCCCAACGTCATATTTGAGATGTCATATTCATGTTGGTTTATTGACATCGGCCCAACATTAATATTACAACCCTCTATCAAGCTCTTAAATTGGTACCAGTTTCGGCATTGGTGCGATTTAAGCGCGACGTTTTATTTGAGACGTATTTTTTTCGTCAACTTAATGACATCGGCACGATATTCAACTACAACCATTTTTCCGACTTATTTCATTTCCAAAACCTCCAACTTAAATTCGACGTTGGCGTAATGTTGGCGCGACGTCTGTTTGCCGACCGCGATCTTGCCGAAGACCTGCCGACATCGGTCCGACGTCAGTTAGCTAGCTGGGTACTTATATTTTTGTTAACTTGCTTTGAGAATCTATACTGAATTGAATTTCGTTTAATCGATTACAAACATTAGTAATTCAAAAGTAAAAAAAAAAGAAGTATTGCTATCGGGAAATTCATGATCGATTATAAGCGACCGTAAGTGAAATGAAAATTTTCGATTTTTGGAATTATTTATATTAAAAAATATACTTTTGTCATGTCCTTGCTGCTGTATATAATTTAGAAGGATATATAAGAATATAATTAACACCTTAAATAGTGTTATGAATATGATTTGAAGGTGGATTATTTCAAATTCAACGCTCTACAAATACTAACTATTACAAAACATACATGCTAAGAAGAGGTGTATATATAATATACCGATTGCGACCTATGTTTGTAGGACGATAGGATGATAGGATGATAGGTTTAGGAGTAGGCAATAGGTATAGGAATAGGATATTTATAGAATTATGATTTATGAATGAATGTGTGTAAAGGTTAAACAAATTGCATGGATCGGACGTGGAATCTATGCATGTTTTCTAATTTCTTTTTACGTTTTTGATGTTGGTCCTACGTTGGCCATTTGACATTGGGCCATTGTCAAATTTTGATGTTGGTCCAGCATCAGAAAATGACGTTGGGCCAATGTTGGGTTAGCGGACATTCAAACGTCGGGCGAACGTCAAGATTTGATGTTGGGCCAACGTCAAGATTTGATGTTGGGCAAACAATAAAAAATAACGTTGGGCTAATGTCGGGCTGGCGGACATTTTAATGTCGGGCCAACGTCAGAATTTGATGTTGGCCCAACGTCAGGATTTGATATTGGGCCATTGGCGGAAATTGACGTTGGACCAACATCACAGAATGATGTCGTGACAATGTTGGGCTAGCGGACATTTTAACCTCGAGCCGACATCATAATGTTATGTTGGGCCATTGTTGGAAATTGACGTTATGCCAATATCACAAAATGACGTAGTGACGATGTTGGGCTGGCGGACATTTTAACGTCGAGCCCACATCAGAATTTGATATCTGTCCTATGTCAGGATTCGGTGTTGGGCCATTGTCGGAAATTTACATTTGCCCGACATCACAAAATGATGTTGGGACAATGTTAGGCTGGCGGACATTTTAACGTCGGGCCGACGTCAAAACTTGATGTTCTCTCAACGTCAGGAATCGATGTTGGGCCTACGTTAAAACTGACATTGGGCCATTGTCAATAATTGATGTTGGGCCGAAATCGCTAAATGACGTTGGGCCAGCATTAAAAAAAGACGCCGAGCTGATGTTGGGCTGGCGGACATTTTAACGTCTCGGTGACGTCGCATGTCGCATGTTGGCCCAACGTCCCCTTACAACGAAAATGACATCGGCCCAACGATGGCACGACGTCAGGTGGCTAGCTGGGTAGTTGTATTATGAATGGTGGGAATTCTACCTGTTATTTTAATATAGAAAGGGGGGTCAGACAAGGTGATCCATTGTCGCCATATTTGTTTTTGGTTGCAATATAATTATTGGCACATGAAGTAAGGAGGGACAAAATAATTAAAGGGATACATTTTGGGGGGCATGAAATAAGACAAGTATTGTATGCAGATGATATGACAGTTTTTTTGAAAGATATATACTCTATAAGAAGGTTGCAATATATATTTGAAGAATTTGAAAAAGTATGTGGCTTGAAAGTTAATAAGGAAAAGACACATTTTATGTATATGGGTGAGGAAACTGGGAAACCAGATGGGCCTTTATTTGGAAAATTTGTTAAGGTAGTAAAAATATTAGGTGTTAATTTTTCGGTCGATTTTAGATTAAAAGACGATCTAAACTATAAAGAAATATTAAGTAAAATTAAAAAGCTTTTAGGTTGGTGGAAACAACGGGATTTGACTATTATGGGTAACATTAATTTATTAAAAACGTATGCATTAACAAAGTTGAATTATGTTTCATCTCTTCTTGTTGTTCCCTTATGGGTTTATATAGAAGTGGAGAAAATATCGTTTGATTTTATATGGGGAGGAAAAGATCGCATAAAAAGAAAAATTATGTATCAAAATTATAATTATGGTGGAGTAAAAATGATTAATTTTGAATTATTTGTTAGAACGCAGCGGATAATGTGGGTGAAACGATTATTATATGGAGAAAGAAATTTGGGATGGAAGTTATTTTTTGATTATTGCTTAAGTTCAGTGGGAGGAAGGCTAATTTTTTTATGTGATTATGAAATGCAAAAGATGAAGTTTAGTTTGAAGATTCCACCTTATTATTTGGAAATGTTGAAAGCTTGGAAAGAGATTGATAATTTAAGGCATGCTAATGGTTGTATGAATCCAATTATTTTTTAATAATAGGAACATATGTATCAAACAAAATAAGATGGTATTTGATAAAGAGTTATTAGAACGATCGGGGATCGTTATGTTGAATCATATTATCGTTATGTTGAATCAATATTGTCCATTATTGATAATGGACAAGTTAAACCCGTTGCATATTTTTATGCCTCCGCAACGAAGTAGCCGGAGGCATTATGTTTTCGGGTTGTCCGTCCGTCCGTACGTACGTCCGTCCGTACGTACGTACGTCCGTACGTCCGTACGTACGTACGTCCCGTTCTCGTGATCGCGTTATCTCAAGAACCGATTGACGGATTTTCACCAAACTTGGGTCATGTATGTATCTTGGGGGGCCGATGATCTGATTAGATTTTGGGGTCATGAGGTCAAAGGTCAAAGGTCACAGAGCTCATTATATATGCAAAAATAGCTCGTGATCGCGTTATCTCAAGAAGGGATTGACAGATTCTGACCAAACTTGGTACATGTATGTATCTTGGGGGGCCGATGATCTGATTAGATTTTGGGGTCATGAGGTCAAAGGTCAAAGGTCACAGAGCTCATTATATATGCAAAAATAGCTCGTGATCGCGTATCTCAAGAACGGATTGACGGATTCTGACCAAACTTGGTACATGTATGTATCTTGGGGGGCCGATGATCCGATTAGATTTTGGGGTCATGAGGTCAAAGGTCAAAGGTCACAGAGCTCATTATATATGCAAAAATAGCTCGTGATCGCGTTATCTCAAGAAGGGATTGACAGATTCTGACCAAACTTGGTACATGTATGTTCCTTGGAGAGCCAATGAACTGATTAGATTTTGGGGGTCATGAGGTCAAAGGTCACAGGGCTCATTATATGTAAAAGTAGCTTGAGATTGGAAATCTCAAGAACTGAATATCAGATTTCAATCCAAATTGATACCTGAATGTATCTTAGGGAACAATTGTAGTCATTAGATTTTGGGGTCATGAGGGCAAAGGTCAAGGTCACTGATAGCTCATAATTGTGATACGTCAAGATCTAAAAGACAGAGTACCATCAAAATTGAGTTAACAGAATTAATTCAGTGTACAGAATTAATTCAGTGTATATGTTGATTTGGGCTTGATATAAATAAATTACGTAATGGCGGAGGCATCATTTTCGACTGCGCGCAGTCGAAGATCCATCTAGTTTGAATCATGGTATGACAGGTGAGAATTTGCTTACAGTAATTGATATATATCATGCGATTCCGAGAGATTGGAAAAATGAGCTAGGTTTGATACAATTTTGTGAGGTAGATTTAATTAATTATAATAAACCGAACACAAAAAATAACTTCACCCCTAGGGAAAACGTCATCATTTCTTAAATAATACCTTTATAAAGATTTTTCTTTCACCAAATGATTGCTATGATGGAGCTGTAGCTTCTGTGTAAAAATCAGACATATCCGTGAACGTACGGCTGACTGAGCACAAAATAATAAAAGACAAAATGGTCACTTTTCAAAAGCTGCAAGATTTCATTCATGGCTAACCAACATCACATCTGTTTTAACGCATCGATTGTGATCTGTGTAACAATACAGTTTGAATTCCCGCCATTGTTTGTGATTTGTAAATAAACACACATGTAAAACAGATCACATGAAGGTTAAAACGTTGAATTGTCTGTCTTTTTCCCTTGCCTATCAATTGCAACAAGTCATCGAAATCCATCATGCCAAAGTTGTCAAATCAAAACAGGGTCATTGATATCGGGCTCTTACAGGCTGGGACCCCTCTTAAACGTATAGCACGGACACTGGGCATTTCCCCGAACGCAATGAGAAATCTTCGTAAAAAATTCCAAGAAACTGGAGAGGTGAAGGATCTCCCACGTAGTGGAAGACCAGCCTGTAAGAGCCCGATAGCAATGGCCCTGTTTTGATTTGACACAATCGATGCGTTAAAACAGATGTGATGTTGGTTAGCCATGAATGAAATCTTGCAGCTTTTGAAAAGTGACCATTTTGTCTTTTATTTGTGCTCAGTCAGCCGTACGTTCACGGATATGTCTGATTTTTACACAGAAGCTACAGCTCCATCATAGTAATCATTTGGTGAAAGAAAAATCTTTATAAAGGTATTATTTAAGAAATTATGATGTTTTCCCTAGGGGTGAAGTTACTTTTTGTGTTCGGTTTATAAACTTACATATTTTGGAATAAACATTAAGTTTTAAGGATGTACCATCAAGAAAAATATATGATTAATTTATTCGAGAATTGCAAAAGTCATATGATTTACAAATAAGGGATGGACAAAATAATTATAATCATATAGATAAAGAACTAAGTGAATGTTCTTTTAGACCACGAATAACATTAATGATAGGGAAGCAGAGAGAGTTTCAATTTAAGTTACTGCATGGGGCAATTTATACTAAAGAACATTTATTTAGGTTTGTATTTGTTGAAGATAATTTATGTTCTTACTGTAAACAGGAAAAGGAAACATATTCACATATATTTTTGTTTTGTTTAATTGATATGGCAATCTTTGATACAACGTTATGAGTTACTAACTAGATGAATTGAAGGACTTAAATTGGCGAGATATATTTGTTGGATTGTCGGGTAATTCAAATAGAATAACAAATTTGTAATACTATAATTTTTATGGTAAAATATATTTTATTTGTATTTAGAAAAGAGGGTGTACTACCAACCATTGATAAAATACAGAAACTCTTATTAGATTATAAGGATCAAGAAGAGAAAATAGCAATTAAAATGGGGAAATTAGGGCTACACTTACACAAATGGGAAACAGTTAAATTATAATAAGATTTAATTTGTAAGGCAGTTTAGAATAAAACGATATTTCTCCCGTGAGCTTGTCACATTTAAAAGTATTGATAATTATGTATTTGTAAAAAATCATTTATAAAGGAATCTGAGCAGATTACCGACCAGGAGGGGGGGGGGGGGGGGGGGGGGGTAGGGGGTAGAGGGGGTTTGTTTGTTTGTTTGTTTTTGTTTTTTTGCTTTTGTTTTTTCTTCTTCTTTTTATCATAGCTTACAAACCTCCAATTATCATTATTCGTCTGTAGTTTATAATTATGTGATGTAAGATTTGTAATTGCTTATGTATGCAAGGTAATTATTTATACTTTATTTCATTATAATTGTAATTTTTTGTATTCTCTGTTTAAGATGTTCACATTGGACATATTTTGTTTATGTATATTCAATTGTAAATGTATTAATTTGGAGGAATAAAAATCACTTTAAAGAAAAAGTGTGTGTGTGCGTGTGTGCACGGGCCCGTGGAGATTCAGCGTGTCGGTCGTCGTAAAAAAAAAAAAAAAAAAAAAAAAAAAGTGTGGGTGTGTGTGTGAGATTGGTGCGCGAGTATACATGTAGGTGTGTCTGGTTGATTGTAGCAATCGTGTCTGTGATGACGGTATAGTGTCAGTTTGTTTATGTTTTTTTTTTTTTTTTTACATACCTAGATGGTTGGGCATTGTGAACGTTGTGTAATAGCAATAAGAATAAATGATGTGTGGTTGTTTGTGAATTTCAATGAGTAATACGAACGGGTTAACTTCAAGTTTACTGAGCAAATTGTTCCATGCATAATAATTAGTACAATTTCAATTGAGTGTTTTCTTATAAATACAATTGTCTATGCCACAAATATAATCCTTATGATATAAAAAACAATATTCATAAATATGAGTCTATATTATGTCAATGTGAGACTATTACAAATGAATGAGTGGCTTTTGAAGAATATAAGTTTCACAATTACAAGATAATAATATACAGTGACATCATAAAAGACATAAGATAAGTATCATGCTGATAAACTAGTGATTCTGCTAGTATCATATTTTTAACACAAGTTACAACTTGTTCAACCAAATTATTTGTGATAATATATGGAAATAAATTCAAATAATAAAAAAAAAAAATCAAATCACTTATAACTCAAATCCCGGTGGTAATGGTGGGGGGGGGGGGGGGGGGGCACGCATGAATAGGTACACCCCAGTGGCTCACGGAGTGGCTAAGCTATGGGGGAGGGGGAGGAACATGCCCTCACCACCCCCCTTCCCCCCCCCCCCCCCCCCCCCCACAATACTGAAAATTAATAACAAACATAGTTGGACAATCTGTGAAAATTAAATAAGGTGGTCCTCGACCCCCCCCCCCCTCTCCCCTCCCCCCCCCCCCCCCCCACACACAATCAGTACGACCATGCTTATAAATATACGCCATCGTCTTTCGCATCAATCTATCGCGTCTAACTGAAATGTAATTGTGTGTATTGAACATTTTTGGGGAGCTCAGAAGCTAAGAGATCACGAATAAAATGGCAGAAGAGGGTGAGATAAAACTTTGTTAAATGATTAATTCCTTATTACCATTTTACTAGATTAATTTATGTCCGTTTAGGCATGTTAACTGTAGATTTAATGTAATAACATTTTCCAAAATTCAATAACGCTAATAAACAACGTGGAATGATATACGTGGGACCGTTGTTGATATTGCGTGTGTGAATTCGGATACGTCAATTATTGAACTGCAGTTTAATCTTTATGAAGCTTTGCATTGAAGAGGTCGATGCAAAGTGAAAGTGAGTGGAAAAGGGGCAGGTAAAAATGAATAAAGAAAATGTAAAATGTAAATCTTGAAAGGGTTAAAGGGGTAGTTTAGTTTTGGTAAGGCTCAACTTTAGCAACCAAACATGGACAGTAACAATAACATTATAAAACTAATAGTTTTAACCCCACCATGCTCGAAAGGTATACAAAATTACAAATGACTAAGTAAAAAGCCTGTTATCATTAAAAAAGAGCCATTAAAACTCAAGAGGGCGCTCTCTAAAAAGGCATTGGTTTCAACCATTTTTCATACAAAATTATGCATGTGATGTTTTATTGAAATAATGATTAAATAGAGAGATCATCAACAACTATTTAAAAAACGCTTTTGAAATTTTTTGAAAGAGTGCAAGCATTTTTTTATTTTTTTGAAAAATTCAGCTAATTATTTGGGCCCCAAATAATTATAGTGTCAGATATATTTATTGATATTTCAGCCGTTTCTGGGCCGATTTTGACCAAATAAAGTTTATTCTGCCATTAAAATTGCATGTTCTCGCAAATTCGATACTCAGTTTTTCATTACCTCACAAACAAATTGTAATATGCAGCGCCCTCTCTACCAAACTAAACTACCCCTTTAAATACAAGCACAAAACAAAATAGAAAGAAAGCAAGTGTGTCTGGCTGGAGCAGTCGAGTCAAACTTTCAAAGTCAAAGTCAAGACGGACTCGAATCAAAGTTAATCAGGACAAGAGTTGATTCAGACAATACTTCCCTGGAGCTGGATGGCGCTAATGGAGAAATGTACAAGTACGTATGGCCAGGAATCACTTCTCCGCAATCGCTACTGGACTATGGCTATGCATGTCGTGATATTGTCAAGAAACTTTCCCCTTTGAGTTTTGACTCTGTGTATTTATTGTGTTAAAGGGATAGTTGAGTTATGGTAGAGAGGGCACTACAAATTTTTTTTTTTTGTGAGATAATGAAAAACTGAGTGTCAAATTTGAAAGAGCATACAATTTTAATGGCAGAATAAACTTTATTTGATCAAAATCGGTTCAGAAACGGCTGAAATATCCATAAACATAACCATTTGTAATAAATGTGGGGCCCCACAAGTATTCGATAATTTGTAACCAGCCGTTAAAACTCATTTTAAAATGCTTCCTCTTTTCAAAAATTTTCAAAAGAGGTTTTTAGATAGTTGTTGATTATCTCTTTCTAATCACTATTTCAACAAAACATCACATGCACAATGTATTTTTTAAATAAAATGGTTTAAACAAATGCGTTTTTTGAAAGCGAAAGCGCCCTCTTTAGTTTAAACAGCTCTTTTTGATAGATAAGAGGCTTTTTACTTAGTCGTTTGACTCGTTTGTAAATTTTGTATTCCTTTTGAGCATGGTGGAGTTATAACTATAAGTTTGTAATGTAATAATGCAGGTTTTGGTTACTAAAATTCAGTTTGACTAAAACTGTACTCTCTCTACCAGAACTCAACTATCCCTTTAACTCGGTTGTTTATTGTTGGGGGCATGGGATCTCTCTTACCATCATCCAGTTCTTCTATCCGCTGCCTCAGCTCTACTCAACTCAACTATCACTTTAAGAATATTTCATTTGTTTTTTGGACTTGTTCAGTTGCAGCAGCAGGTGGAAGTGCTTCGTCCGCACCGAGCACCGAGAGCAGCTTTGTCTCTCCCACAAAGGAGGTCAAAGGACCTGCCGATATGAAGAAATGGCAAGATTCACAGGTAAATCGCAACCAGAACAGGGGGGTATTTTACAAAGATTTAAAGTCAAACTTAACTCTATTAGTTGGACCTTACTATTATGGAAAGCCATGGCATTGGTTTCTTTGTAATGCTGTTATCCGATCCGGATCCGATCCGAGATCCCGGCGGTAATGGCTTCCGAGCCGATTCCGAGACGGATCCGAGAAATATTTTTTCTCGGTAGAAAATATCGGAAGATTTTGCCGACCCATTTTCTCCAGTGATAATTGAACATGTGTATGTTTGACAGTCCATTAAGTAGTGTAATTTAAATAAGAAATGGGGAAATCAATATTGTTTACTTTATGAGTGGTTATTTTGGAGAAATTCATGGTTCGTCAGTTCGTTTTGCAGTCGAAAATTGAACAGGATGCGCGAAATTGCTAGTCATTTGAACGATGTTGTGGACGGATGTGCAATCAAAGTTACGCCGATACTCGAGGGGAGACGTCTGTTGGATGTCTGTATGATCGAGCTAATAAGCCAGTGCATTCAAAATGTGGCTCTGAATACGTTTTATTGTCATTTGCACATTTAAAAATGTTCTGATATTCTACTTACATGATTTCTTGGCGTTTGATAGCTGGGCGGAAACAAAAATATGCCCCTAAACAATGAAAACAATTGCGCAAAATATCGATAAAAAATTACTACACCGCTCCCGTTTGCTTTGCTTGTATAATTGCGTGTGCAGATATAGATCCGCCGCCGGGAATTCCCCAATTTTCGGCGGATGGATCTCGCGTAAGAAAAAACGTTCACCATAACACACGCAAAGTAATACGACCAAATTAACGCCTAATAACTTGTTGCATGTGCATGCAAGCTATAGCTAGCTAACTCATTGGAGTTCTCTCGAGGCCTAGCCGTCCGTAATCCGATTTTTTTCTTTGGAAATATATCGATAATTCAGCAGTTTTGTCTTTGATTTGGGGGGTTATTTTGTAATCTGTTCGGCTTTCAGATGCCATGTTATCATGTAAGTAGATTACCAGAATTGTGTGGTTCCCTAAAAGGGTAATTTATAGCCGATTTTTGAGGGCAGTGGCCCGGCAGTGGCTCACAAGCGCGGTTTTCCACGCGATTGGCGGGTTGAGTTTCTGTGAAACGTGTGGTGCGATGCCGAACAAACCATCGAAAAAATACTTTTCTTGCGAAACTCTGAATAATCTGAATATTATTTTTCCGTAAAAATTGATATGTACATGCCTCGAAACGTCATTATTATTAATATTTTTGCCATATAAAACAAGAAAGATGAGTCTACAACGCTGCATTTTTTCAGAGCAAATTGCAATATTTTTTTTCTCCGAGATCCGATCCGATCCGAGATCTCGTTAGCGATATAGAATTCTAACGATCCGAGAACGGGCCGGGATTTTTTGTTTACCTAACAGCATTATTTCTTTGTAAAATTTTTGGAATATTTTTTTTTACAAAGGCATACATTTTTATTGCAATCAGTAATATTTGTTATTATCAAGGAGCATTGAAGTTTCTGATATATGTTTTTGTTGGAAGTTTCAAATACTTGTATTTGTTTTGCTTGTGAATATGTTTTATTCCAAAGCTACTTTCCAATTGTTAGGTCCAACTTAGAGTTAAGTTCAACTTAGCATCTTTGTGAAACACCCCCCATAAATTTAACTTAACCCTAATCCCACTAGGGGGGGGGGGGGGGGGGCCATTTTGGCCCCCCCCTGTCGTTTTTTTCGACGTGCATCTAGACCGATTGAAATTTCACGTTCAAACTTCATGACTTTTTACTCTCAAGTTTCCCGCATTTGTTGATATATAATTCACATGTAGAACTGATTTTAGAGGTCGATAATTGCTCGACCGTCACAAAAATATGCAATTTTTGTACAGGTTTCTATGTAATTCATATATCCGATGCCATGTAAACTCCAAATCTGTTACAATTGTTACATTGAATTATAATTTGGATTATTTCTTTGTTATTAGTTTAATTCATACACTTCAGAGATAAATTCTTCTAAAAAAACTTTAAAAAGCAACAATAAAAACAATAAAATACATAAGAATGAAAACAATGTGGGTAAATCCGGGAATACTAATTTGCATATTTATGCAAATTAGTGATAATTATTTCATCACCATAAAAAACATTGATATGATGAATTTCATCATTTGAAAGTATTTTTACAGAAGACCTGAAGAAATCCTGTAATTTCTCTTGATTTTAGATGAAAATTCCAATTTTCCCCCAAATTCGTCAAAAATTTGCATATTCAAAATTTTAATTAATTATTAAAAAAATAATAATGGTCAATTTTTTTTCTCAAGTCAATCGGTCTATTCGTTGCCGAGATTTGAGGGGGGGGGGGGGGGGGGGGGCCAAAATGCCCCCCCCCCCCCAGTGGACTCAAGTGATCAAAATAACCCAGTGGGATTAGGGTTAAGACAGGCTCAAACTTACCACTGGCCTGCTGGCCCATGGCCGCTAACACTTTGTTTATGCAACATTTTACTTGCCCGAATGGCAGGGTGAATAGGCAACCAAATGTAACAGAATTGTTGATGTTTTGTTTTGTTGGGGCCACCAGATTCAGGTTTCGGGCCACTAAAATTTGAGAAAACTGGATTTTGCTTGCCCATCTGGGCCGCAAGAAAACATCTTGTGAAAGATAGATGATAGTAAACCAAGCACATTTTGTAATCTTTCAAGGTTTCCATGCCAAAGGATAAGTAGAAGGAGACAATTTATGGTACACTACATAGAAATCCCTTCTTAGAAGAGTGTTGGTCCTACAAAGGACCCACACAACGTTCAATTTTTCAATCAGTACATTCTGTCAGGATATCATGAAGATTTTGTCAAAATTTTAGTTCTTGAAAAAGATGATTGTGTTTGTCCCCTTCTTATAATGCAGATTCACTATTTTGTTTGTCAAATGTAAATTGTACAAGTGCTTGAAAATATCTTCTACAGTTGTGTTTTTTCTTTTCTTATCTCCAGGCATATGCAGATTACCTGTTCTTCATTAATTCACTCAACGAGGCGGCAAGGGGCACAAAGCTGACATCAGAGTGTACTATGTCATCAGTAAGTCTAT
>JBAMJV010004073.1:22500-47500 GCA_037951105.1 Echinarachnius parma
AAATCACTCTATTTGGCAATGTTTTTCTCATAGAATGCTAATGAACTGATTCTAAGGGTGCTAACGGAAGACAAAAACAAGGAGCCACTGTGGAGCTGGAACCATACTTTGACTGATAGCTTAAGCAACTTCATCTGATTGAATATGGAAAAACAAATTTTCACATTCTTCCACTGTTTTTTCCTCATAGAATGTTAATGAACTGATTCTAAGGGTGCAACCGGGAGACCAGCAAGGAGAGGCTGTGGAGCTGAAACCATACCTGACTGACGGCTTTGGCAACTTCACCCGCATCGACTACGGAATGGGGCACGAGATGGCATTCGCAATATTTCTGTGCTGCCTGTGCAAGCTGGATGTCATGCCATCTGATTCACTAACATACAGAAGTTGCTTTTGAAAAAGCAAGAATTTAACTTATAATCACTTTTATGCCATTTTCCCCCTCATAGAATGCCAATGAACTGATTCTAAGGGTGCTAACGGAAGACAAGAAAGGAGCCGTTGTGGAGCTGAAACCATACCTGACTGACGGCTTCGGCAACTTTACCCGGATCGACTACGGAACGGGGCACGAGATGGCATTTGCAATATTCCTGTGCTGCCTCTGCAAGCTGAACGTAATCTTGCGGTCCGATTCACTGGCCTTGGTCACCAAAGTCTTTTACAGGTAAATGTTTCCTTCGTGAGTGCTATATACAGTACATAACTAAAGAAACTTTCCAAATTACTGCAGTAAAAATAGGTTTCTCTATTGATTAAAATAACATTATAAACGTTAGGGTTGAAAGTTGCTTTAGATGCATACTGTGTGTATCAGTTTTGGAGAAACGTAGTGGACAATTTTGCTTATTAAGCATGCCGATCAATTGAAATAGATTTAATAGGAGATGGCATTTGCAATATTCCTGTGCTGCCCATGCAAGCTGAACGTAATTTTGCCGTCCGATTCACTGGCTTTGGTCACCAAAGTCTGTCACAGGCGTGGTTTATCTTTTCATTCATCCAATAATAAATCAGAAATTTATGAGCAAACAAACTATCAAAATGAAATAACAAAATCAGATTAATACAATTCTGTGTATCGGGGGTCTCTAATGTTGAGAGTGAAAGCTTTTGACAAGGTGCAACTCAGATTGCACGAGACTAGCTGCAACTAGTCTCATGTGCATATTCCATTCATGTTGAACATGTTCAAAACTATGAATCTGCCGTGTAGGCCCTTGCAACAAACAGTCTAGTGAACATGGGCGTAAATCTGTCATTGATACTCATTCAACAGGGGGGGGATGATGTATTCATTCATCCCCCCCAGATGAATAGGTGTTCCGTAAGTATTTACGCCCATGCTAGTGAAATTGCATTCTTGACCCTTTATTGCTTGGGACCGAGACCTCTCAAATGGTGTGCCTTTTTTTGTTGCTCCTTGTGGCTATTAATATGGCATGTGAGATCTTCCAGTAATGCAAATTGTAAATTATGCAAGCTCAACATCCTTCTGTCATATTTTCTGTCTCTTGTCACTGAAATCTCAAGGCATGCATATTTGGTTATACATCCAATAAAAATGGGGAACTTATTGCTTCCTTTGCCCGGTAACTAGATCTGACAAGGAAGCTTTTACAAACATAAAACATGGAGCTGCTTAGAAGCTAGGGAGTTTGAGGTTTAGTTGAGTTTGTTTCTTCTTCATTTTATATGAGGTTAATTATACTAAATAAATATATACTAAATAAATAATGCTATTGAACAAATCATAAATTCCTATTTTATTTTTTTCTTTGCCAGGTATCTAGATCTGACAAGAAACCTCCAATAAATGTACAACATGGATCCAGCAGGCAGCCAGGGGCTTAGATGATTTCTAGTTTTTACCAATCTTCTGGGCCAGATTCAGTTATACACTAATGTAGATAAACCAAATAAAATAATGATATTGAACAAATTACAAATTCTTAAATTGTTTTTTTCTACCAGATACCTAGATTTGACGAGAAAGCTTCAACAAACTTACACCATGGAGCCAGCTGGCAGCCAGGGAGTTTGGGGCTTAGATGATTTACAATTCTTACCGTCCATCCGGCCAGAGGAATATTCATAGACATAAAAGAATGATATATGAGCGCTATTACAAATCAAACATGTCTATTGTTTCTTTGCCAGGTATCTAGATCTGACGAGAAAGCTTCAAAAAACGTACAACATGGAGCCAGCAGGCAGCCAGGGAGTGTGGGGCTTAGATGATTTCCAGTTCTTACCGTTCATCTGGGGCAGTGGGCAACTCATAGGTAACTATTGGGGAAAAAATTGAAGCAGACGTTTAAAGTGATACATTAACCTTGTTAAAGGGGACCATCAGGCAAAGAGAAACACATAATTATATTTATTTATTTATTTATTTATTTATTTATTTATTTTGGTATACATTTCAAACTGATCAGCAGCAGTGCTGAAAGGATCAGTGTACATTGAACATCAAAACATACATAGTATAAATAATACAATATAGCAATTGTTACATTCGAATTCAAATGAATGTTTTGGTACCTTTGTGTGATATTTAACTGTTCAAGACTGATTGATTTTGCTATAACATTCTCTATAGACCCTAGCCCGAGTATTTTTGGGACCAGTCCTGAATGGGTTAAAATAGATGCCCAAAACTTTTCAAAGGGTTAGGTATTCATAAACAATACAATTCATTACAACCACTTACGGAACCAATAGGGTCTCATGGTTTCGTATGTGCCAAACGTGTGCGAGTGTGTCAATTCTATTCACGCGTACGTTTAGGAGACGATAGAATCACTGACGATGCGTTCGTCCTAGACAAAGGGTAGTCCTCGTCTGCAGACTCCTTGACCACATGGTGAGGCGTTGTCAAATCATATTATTTTTCTGAACTTGTTGGTGGAATGGACAACTTAAAAGGTTAACTTTCATTTATAAGAATATTATTTCTAGGTGGTGGTACCCTTTAAATTCAACCCAAATCACTTGGAGCGTTTCACATTTCTCTTACCTTGTTGTTTGGCTTATGGTAACAGAAGAAGGAAATGGGTTTTTATTTTTTCAAATGTCCCCTTAATTATTGTGATTTTTAAGATTGAATTGAAAATCGTTCTGGAACGCTTTTCTATTGCAGTCAAAATCAATGGGCATTAGTTGATAAAATCTGACATAAATGTTCACCTTTCACCAGGTAGAAAGTTTTCATTTCTTATGAAACTTTCACACATGTTTCAGAAGAATCTTATGATGTTGATATCTGATTTAAGTCTCAAATATTGTTGACATTTACTTTATAAAGTAAATGGATCACTTTAAAGTATACCACATAGAATATTCTTTCTTGGAAGAAAGGTTATCCTATTGGAGAAGGACACATTCATTACTCAATGTTTCTATTAGTATGTTCTAATCAAATGTTGCTTGTAAGTATCGGTTTCCATGGTGGTGTATATAATACTCGTGGTTTGCGGTTGCACCATGTGAGAGGGGAGGATTGGTGAGTCCTGAAAAGGACTATGGAGAGTCCTGAAAAGGACTATGGTAGTCCTAGAAAGGACTGTTGGTGTAGTCCTAACAAAGGACTGTTGGTGTAGTCCTGAAAAGGACTGTTGGTATTCTTTCTAGGAGAGTCCTAAAAAGAACTGTTGGTAGTCCTAGAAAGGACTGTTGGTAGTCCTAGAAAGGACTGTTGGGATAGTCCTGAAAAGGACTGTTGATATTCTTTCTAGGAGAGTCCTTTTCAGGACTCACCAATCCTCCCCTCTCACATGGTGCAACCGCAAACCACAAGTATTATGTTCTAATCATCGTCAGAATCAGGACCCTCCTCTTGCAAGGTGATAAGGTATCTACAGTTAACCCTCTGAGTGCCAAAGTAAATTGCAAATGTTCATTTGGCCCAGCAGGGCTTTCCCTTAACTTTTTTTTTCTCACGTGGCCAAAATTACACATCCAGTAAATTATCACCATAGACCTGTGTGTCGTAGATCCTAATTAGTTAGTGGCCAATTTCTAGCTTATTTCTGTTTTCCACTTCTTATGGACTTTCCATTAAGTCCTGTGTTAGACGCACACCATGCTCGTTCGTTCGTGTCTCCTTAGATCAAGATTAAAGTTCCTAAATTAAGTTCTTCCATTGCTCGATGGCTGCGATGGCTGTCTCATTTACTAGGGCCAGGTCTTCATCTGTGCAACCCGTTCCGCCGCACTACAAGATGTGGTCCTCGTCTTAGTTTCTCTGCAGTCACAGATAGTATCTGTGCTAATGAATCATATTCCCATCCTTCCTGGTCCCCAATCGTACACCTAGGGAGAGAGTAGCGGCAGGAGATATATATGTAGCATTTTTCCTGTTATAAATATAAAGCTCTTGGTATAAAAGTATAAGTTAAATCCATGCATTCTTATTTTGTGTGATTATTATTGCAGATCATCCACGGCTGAGCCCTAAGAGTATTCCCCAACCCGACATAGCAGAGGGATTCCACAAAGACTACATGTTCTTTGGCTGCATCAAGTACATTAACACAGTAAGTCTTATACAACAATTAATGGGTTACCAGACGCTGGCATTTTCACTTTAGTGCATGTTCCTGTCACTTCAAGTCGTATATTTCCTCTTGGATATCACTAATAATGGAAATAATCCATGTTTTTTAAGTCCATTATCATCTGCTTTGACTGGCCACTGGAGGCTGCCATGTGTTCCTATGGTTATGTATGCCACATCATCTGAGCCCGCACTACCAACCACTGACATAGCGGCAGACTTAAAAGAGGTTACATGTATGACTAGTAGTGACAGGAATGATGCACTCATCAGTAACAACTATTGAAAATGCCACCTTGTGGCTTCTCTTTAAACCATTATGTCATTGATACTGGACACTTGAATTAGTTTTCATAGTTTGGTAGTAAATGGGAGTTAACTTGCCTGACACGTGCGATGAAAGGCTTCATGAAACTTTTTTATCTGGATAATTAAATGTTCCTTTTGTTGCATCAAGTACTTTACTCTGTGAGTCTCATACAACACTAAAAGGTGCACCTGTAAAGTGTCTAACTCCACAAAAATTTATTTGAGCGTCCACATTACATTTCATTTCACACTGGCATAAATTTCAATCAGGCTCTGGTTAAAGGGATCTAGTAACATTGTCCAAATCCGCAAAACTTCATTAAATACATCTAGTGGTTCTCTCATACCTTGTTGAATAACCAATAGAAGTATTCAACAGGTTTTTTTTTCTTTGAATTTCCCTTTTGTTAGAAAGATATTTACGATTGAAGTGTTCAGATTTATAACTATCCACTGGATAGTCATAACTATGTACAAAGTCAGTGCAATGAGTTAGCAAATATCACTTTGCATTTTTGCTAATTTCTCGGCCATTTATCATGACATTTCCACACAATACTCAAGAGGACATATCAGATCACAAAACTACATAATACCAACCATTCATCACTTTCTGCACATGCCAACAAAGTTACTAGATCCCTTTAAGAAGCAGTGTGTATTCCACTGTCTTACAGAGTGTTTTTTCTCTTAACAGATGAAAACCGGGCCCTTTGCAGAGCATTCCAATACCTTGTGGGGAATCAGCGCTGTTCCTCACTGGCAGAAAGTCAACCAGGGTCTTATCAAGATGTACAAGGCTGAGGTAAGTCCTTACATTATTAATCTGATAACCCCTTGACTACTGGAACCAGGTGGGTTATGTACAAAGTCTATGGGGAATTCAGAAACTCCAAGGTTAAACAGGTAAATTACCATGTGCATGTGACTGGGTAGTAGCTCCTTAGACTCTTTGTATTGTAAGTGTTTACTCCACCATATTGTGGGGAATCAGTGGAGTTCCACACAGGCAGAAAGTCAACCAGGGTCTTACATTATGTAGATGTACAAAGCTGAAGTAAGTCCTTACATATTTAGTCTTTTGTTAATTACCTTGTAAATGTGACTAGGTACAGTAGTAGCTCCTTAGACTGTTTGTATTGTAAGTGTTTACTCCACCATATTGTGGGGAATCAGTGGAGTTCCACACAGGCAGAAAGTCAACCAGGGTCAAAGCTGAAGTAAGTCCTTACATATAGTCTTTTGTTAATTACCATGTAAATGTGACTGGGTAGTAGCTCCTTAGACTGTTTGTATTGTAAGTGTTTACTCCACCATATTGTGTGGGGAATCAGTGGCGTCACCAGGGTTTAATCAAGATTTACAAGGCTAAAAAGTAAGTTGTCAGCACTCTATACCATTGACTATGCCTTATGGCTGCCTGAATGCATTACTCCCAAGGGAGTGGAGAGTGTACGTCATGTGAAGGATTATGTCCAATGGCAGTGGTAATAACGTCATTGTAAAGCGCTCAGAGATGATGATCAATTATATTAGGCGCTAAATTTAAAATAAATTGAGTATATTGTTCATCATAAACACAGTTTGTTTTCTATGTCTACATTGTGAACAAACAACAAACTGTAGTTGAATAGTGATAGTAATGCAGAGTTGATTGTTAACATTTTGGTCAGAGCTGGGATGTGATAACTGGCAAAAAGTTAATGTCCGTTCAACCAAAATTGTAATGAGTAATGCATTTGAAAACCAAGAAGATGCGTTGAAATAAGTGCTATAATTGGTTTGATTTATATAGTGCCTAATTTGATATAATATTATCTCTAAGCACATTATATTATTATCTCCACTCCCTGGGGAGCATTCCTTCCAAGCAGCTCGTGGGCATTGAGAAGATCATTCACATAAATGCTTACAAATCCTACTGGGTCCCCATTTACACACCTGGGTAGAGAGCAGCAATTGTGGATTAATTGTCTTGCTGAAGGACAAACGCAATGGGCATCCAATACTGATCGTATTCCACTTCTTACTGGAGTAAGATTTCTGTGACTCTGTTATAACTCAATTACCTCTTTACTTGATGAGTTAATCAAAATATGCTGCCTTTCTGCCTATCCAATCTTATCATTGTCAATGTTTGTACCCTTTTTGTATTTGTTTATAAGCTTGACTCGCAGGTTTATAGCAAAGTTGTTGAATGTTATAAAATGCAATTCTTTGGTTAACAAGAATTGCATTAAATATTTCTTTATGTTATTTCATTATATTCCAGGTTTTAGCCAAGTTTCCAGTCATCCAGCACCTCCCCTTTGGTAGCATCATGTCCATCACTCCGGCGAGATGAGAGTAGCCTGCCCTCTCTTGTCAGTTTATTTATAGGTGCACATTTTCTACCTTGAACGTTCTACAATATGAGTCCAGGTAAGTGACATTTGTCTCCCTAAGGACGATTTTTCATCACTTTTCTCTTTTTTGTTGTTATTATTTCTGTCTCGTTATTTCTTCTTTTCTGTGGTTTTACTTCTTTCCAATTAACTCTTGTTTTGTATACTTTTGTTAATGATGAAGGGCATGTGTGTTTTGATAAATGAGAGAAAGAGAATATTTTCTTTAAAATTGCTTGCTTGATTAGAGTAGACTGCCCTCTATGATTACTTTGTGCACATCTCCTATTACAACTTTTCTTCTGTTCCCTTCTGTGCTTTTTTCTTCAATGTTTAAATGTGAGAAAGAGAATGTGTTTGTATTGCTTGCTTGAATAGAGTAGACTGCCCTCTATGATTACTGTGTGTACAACTACTTTTTTAACTTGTCTTAGAACTGTTCCCTTCTGTTTTTTTTTGTAATGAGTAAAAGAGGATGTGTTTGTATTGCTTGCTTGAATAGAGTTGTCTGCCCTCTCTGTTTTATTTGTGTACAGCTACTATTTTTAACATTTTTCTTGGAAAGTTCAAGTGGTGCCTACTTCTCAATTGTTTCCTGCGTTTGTTTGTTTTGTTTTCTGGTTGATATGGTGAAGAAATATGTTTGTAAACTTATGTTGCCATTTGTACTTGAGGTGAGCATGGAATAATGAACATGTGTTTGTACAGTGTATGAATGTCACATTGAAGTACATTATTCCATTTATTCTCCTTTTTTATGAGGTCATTTTGCTATAAATTTATGTTGCTACTTTATTATGTTTGTATATATCTACTTACATGTACAATTAATATGCATGGCACAGTTATAGCCTTCCATATGTTTGTGACTCTCTGCATATCTTCTGATGTCAAAATAAACTACCAACCTCTACTAATCTTTTCATTAGTAAACTACAACGCTGTAAATGCCAAGAAAGGTATTGCTTGCAAAGTTGTTATTCATCCCGAGAAGAACAGTGTTAAATGCTTTCATCCCACTAATCATCCAATGAGTTAACTACGAACCTGTATTTAATACCATGAAAGTTATAGCTTGCAAAGGTGTGATTTAGTTATCCAGAAAACATAATTAGCGTTTAATGCTGTTATCTCACTAATCATAAGATGAGTTAACTACAATCTAGTAAATACCAAGAAAGTTGTTGCTTGCAAAGATGTGTGATTTATTATTCGGAGAACTTTAGCATTTAGTCCTGTAATCCCACTAAAAAAGCAGATAATATGTTAAAAATAAACTTGTTAATATCAAGACAGTTATTTGCAAAGGTGTGATTAATTATCCCTAGAACATTAGTGCTAAATGCTGTAAATCCTACTAATCAGACATCAATTAATCCAACACTACGTGATGCACTCACTTCCCATGATTCTTAGCACTTACTCTATGATTACCTTCAGAAGGGATTTGGCGAAGGTGTTGTTGATAATCTGCTGAACATTAATGTAACTTCCCTGATGCAGCTTCAGACACTGAGTCATCCCGTTGTCCGATATAAACTCATTCAGGGCTGGTTCCAAAATAATTTGTGCTCTGGTCCCGGGGGTGGGGGGGGGGGGGGGGGGGGCACTCAAATTATTTTTTGACGGGGGTGTGCCGCACGGAACTCAGAAATGGGGGTCTTAAGAGCTGACTACAAGCACAAAATATAGGGTCTTTGGAGCTACAAAAACCCTGAAACGGGAGTTAAGGGGTCTAAGGAGCAGACTAAAACTACAAAATACATATACTTGGAGCTACCAAAGACCTATGGAAACCCTCAAAAAGGCTCAAATGGTGGTCCAAGGAGCTGACTAGAAGAAGAATAATGGACTTGGCGCTACTCAACTACCTAGTCAAGTCAATCCGGGGGTCTATGGAGCAGCAATTTTTGAAAATCGGGTATCTTTAGAGCGGCAATCGGGTGTTAAAACGGGGTTCTTTTAAGCGGCACATACCCGTCTTACATTATACATGAGTGCCCCCCCCCCCCCCCCCCCCCTGGGCTCTGGTCTATGTAGAATGAATGTAATACTAATAGTATACCCTGTCTGGTTACCATCTAAGAGTTCAAACAAGAAAGAAAAATGGCCACTGTAGACAGGTTCTACTAAATTGTTATTCTGTGCACAGGGGAACACTTTTAGGGCCACTATAGGCAGATTGACTGGTATAGTCAGGTGATCACTAATACAGGTTTGACTGTAGTCTGGAACGGGGTTATGAAAATGACATGTATGGTTTTAACAAATGATATGTGAATTGCCAGATATCACATTCATGAGCTAAAAAGTGTTGTTCCCGTCCTAACTAAAATTCCTTTTAATAGAGGGTGTTTAAATTTGATTTGCAAAATGTGTTATAGATTTGAATTTTGAATCTAGGACAAAATTGCACTTTGCTTGATTCAGAAGCTGTGTTATTCGTCATTTATCAAGTTAGCTGGAAATGTAGTAATTTTTAGTGTTTGAATATTTATATCTAGGGGTTTAAAACTTTAGGCATGATTTGCAAAAAGTGTTCCAGATCATCCTGAATACATCTAAATAGCATAATCCATTTTCAAACACAGTTTGTTTTTTATCCTGAATATGTAAGATGTGTAATGGGTAATCCTACAAATATTGATTTCGGGATATCCTAATCCCTTTCCAAGTATTCATCCTGAAAACATTGATGTCGGGTTGGATTACTTAATCCCTTTTACGCATGCAACCTAGAAAACATTCATGTCAAATATTACATCATTATAATCTATCCACTGTCATACATCCTTAAAGTATTGAATGTCAGATACCTTAATCTCTTTTCACTAAACATATCCTGAGAAAATTAATGTCAAGGTATACTAATCCCTTTTCAAACTTACATCCTTGAAACATTAATGTCAAATCTCTTAATCCCTTTTCACACATTCATCCTCGAAACATTAATGTCAAAAACCGTAATCCCCTTTTCACCCACATTTCCTGAGAAACATAACTGTCAAATATCTTAATCCCTTTTTCACGCACATATCCTGAGAACATAAATGTCAAATATCTTAATCCCTTTTTCACGCACATATCCTGAGAACATAAATGTCAGATATCTTAATCCCACCTCGGAGATCTATTCAATTATCCCTTCTCCTTGACAACTAGATGTTTTCTGATATTCATCTTCTGTATGTCTAGCGCTATATTGTTGTGGCAGGTTTCCATGGAAACTCCCAAAGGAAGTGAGTAATTGAGGATAACGGTCTGAACTTGTCGATCTCCGTTTTCAGCTTGATTTAGACAGATTTCTCGTAAAATGAGGTTTCTTTGAAAAAGAATTGAGAACAGAAAATACAGAAGTTGATGAAATGACATTAGAAATGTGTCTGAGCCATCAGCTATTTTTCGATTCCTGCCGGTTATCGAATCAAACAGATGGAAATGGGAACTTCCCGCCACGAGCAATCCTCTTCCGTCGACGCACGATTATGTCATCAAAACAGCGGGAACTTCTCCATTTATTTATTGCCCCCCTGAAGGGCGCGACTGTTTATTGGCAACCGTTTTCGAGGAGTATAAATAGCCCTGCCAGACATTTGACAGTGAAGTGCGGTAAAGATTTTCAAAAAAAAATGTTAAAAACTTGTTTGAAATGACCTCTCCTTGTTTTTGGCACAAAAGATTTTAATTTGTCTAGGAAGGATGGTCCCTTAGGATACAACTTTTTATTATTGTGGAAAGTGCCATCTTCCTATATTTTGAACTTGAGATGAACTGCCTAGATGAGTGCAAGACAGTCACTATAAACTCTGTTCAAAGTCTGATATCTTATATCCTACGGCAAGCCACCACACTAACTTTTTTCACGACTGGCCCGTTTGGGCAAGTAAAATCATAAATGTTCAAATTTGACTTGCCAAACACAAAATTTACTTGCCCGCTTACCTCTACATGAGATTTACATGTAAGGAGTTACATTGATTCTACTCTCGCAGTTTATGAAAAATGTACTTGCCTGACATCATATTTGACTTGCCTTGGGCAAGCGGGCAAGTGCCAGTGTCGAGCCCTGCCTACTGGTTTGTGTCCAGTGTATGTAGCTTCAGCTTCTAAACTAGCACAAACATTGAAAAGAGTTTATGAGAAGTACCACCATCAATAGGGCCTTTGGGGCTCAGTGGTTAGAGTACCAGTCTGCCAATCAGGAGGTCTTGGGTTCAATTTCTGGTGCAGAGCTCTTTTGATGGTATTAGTTCTTTCCCCAAACCCTTTTCAATGCTTATTGATTCTAACCAGTAGAGGCTGTTTGACAATAACCCACTGTATAAGAAATCAACTTTAGGGATAAGTACGAATCGACCAACCTGATGTTGTGTTTACTACTATAAACTTTTGTAGTTTTGACTCTTGTCTTGAATTTTCGATGGCATTAATGAGTTTTATCATATTAAAAACAATGAGGACTATGTGTGAAGTATCTCAGTCTGAGTTCTACATACATTGCATTGTTTTTACTGGAATGGAATCATGCAATAGGTTAAAAAAAAAAGGGTTATACTCCATGACCAGGCATTATGCAGGGCTCAACACTAGTCCTTGCTACTGGCTGATATTAACATTTCATATATACAATATATACAACAGGACTTTCTGCAACAATAACTTTAAAGATAGTAGATCAATCAGAATGATATTTCAGGGTATGAAACTATAACTTATTACCTACATCTTGCAGAAAACCGTATTTGATTTGCTTCAGTGGTCATGGAGAATGAGGATCTTTTGTCAATCATGTCAGATGTCCCTTCCCTCCAGGATTTGTAATGTAAGGAGACGAAAATGGACACATGACATGATTGACAAAAGATCCTCATTCTCCATGACCACTGAAGCAAATCGAATAGGGTTTTCTGCAAGATGTAGGTAATAAGTTATAGTTTCATACCCTGAAATATCATTCTGATTGATCTACTATTTTAAAGTTATCGTTGCAGAAAGTCCCGTTGTAATTAATTTTGAGACATGTTGTATGTTGAATGTTAGTGGCCCGATAGGGCAACTAGTTTTTCAAACTGACATTGACATAATGAGCAAATCTTCTTCTCTTTCATGGCAAGCCTTCTCCATATTTTCAGTCAAGACTAATAAAGGGAAAAAGGGAGCTTTTGAATATTAAGACAGTTTAAAAATTAAAGTTGATATTTTGAGGCCAGTTCAGTTTTTTGTTTTAAAGACAATTATTTTGCTTGCCTAACAAAATTATCTTACTTGCCCAACCTGGCCAAGAGCAACTAAAGTTATAAGTGTGCCTCTGTGGAGCCCTGTATTAAAGGTTGTTCGGCTTCGTAAATCACATGAGCGCCGCCATCTTGCAATCGCCTTGTACACAACGTAATTGACATTGGCTCAGTGTCGTGCAGTGCGAGCAAACTAGCCTAGTTCAAAATGGCGACCCGCATTGTATAGCATCCCCACGCGTGATGTTATTTAAGTGTATGTGTCACCAATTTCTTTCTTCCTGGTAGTACAGTCTAGGTCGTTGCTCTCTAGCATATTAATAATAGCATATTCTTTTATATCCCAGTCTTTGTTTTGTCTGTCTCTTGCAAAATCTTACATTTGAGCTTGTGGAAGTTTTCAGTCAATTTTCAATGATACGGTAGTAATAAATGATTAACTACATCCCCTCTCCGAGTCAATAAATAAGTTATCCTTTCTTTAACCCTCTATAAATACTAAAAGGACGTGGGTAAAGATTTTCCATAGAATTTACCATGGCTTGGTCGTTGGAGGGTTATCTATTACATCCCAGATCTCCGCTATGTGTCACAAATTTCTTTCTTCCTGGGAAAAGTCGGGAACATTTCCTTCTTCCTGTCAAAACATCAAAAAGTTGAGGACATTTCTTTCATAAATAAGCCTTATCTTTACGCAACATCGACTCATCTTTCCTGTTCGTTTGTTGTCTCCATAACAAGCGCCATGTGCTTTTGGACGACTCATTCGCATGAATGTTCAATTGTCTAGTAAAGATGTATCTTTTCCAGATTGTTTTATCTTATGGAGCATCATGAATCACAACAAAATGTTGTCTGCATTGAATAGAATAAATAAATTTTGTCCATTTCCTATTTTGATAACAGTTATCTATTAAATGTTTCTTTAAGCAAATGTTGAGCAAATTTAATTGGCGAGTAACTTTTTGAAACAAGGAGATGCAATTCCTAACCAGAGGGGTGTTTAACAAAGATCTTAAGTTGAACTTAACTCAAGTTGGACTTAAACAGTTTTGAAAGCCATTAGTTTCTTCGAAAAATCGCTTTAAAAGTCCTCTTTCAAAGGCATAAAATGTTGATTCAAATCATTAATATATTCTATTATCAAGGAGATTTCATGTTCTTGATGCAACATTTATGAAAAGTCTGAAATTCTTGCTATTTTGCTTTTGAAAATATTGTATTCTATTAAAGGCTACATGTACACATGGCTTTCCACAATAGTTAGGTCCAACTTAAGAGTTAAGTTCAACTTAGAATCTTTGTGAAACACCCCCAGATCACTTGGTTGCTTTTGCTACAGAATATTAATTATGTTGCATGTAATGTTGACTATTATATATCAAAATTTGCATCTAGACATCACATGAACATGAAATATGAAAGTTTCAAACTTGCAGGAGTTACCCTCGGACGAGCATATTTGTAGTTTAATAATCAATGTTGCTACTTCAGCTCCTAAAATATGTATTTAGCTTCATAATAACCTAAATAAACCCCTCAAAAAAAGTTCGGAAACTCAAGTTTGATTGATTATATCTATTTTATTATGAAATCATAATGGTTATATTTGGTATCACTTGAAAGGGTGTGTATACCTCTTTAAAATGATACCAAATTCGTAAGCATCACGAGCACGAGGTATGTGCAGTATATTTGAGAATGGGGGAAAGTCAGAAGTGAAATGTCACAAAATGCGCCAACAAACTTCAGTTGGAAGGTCTGACACCCATATCACGGTCTTTCTCAAGTTCAAATTCTTTCGACGATGAATACCTTGTCAATGAAGAGATACTGTTGAATATGGTATCAAACAAAAGCCTGTTTAATTATCTTTCCAATGACACCTCACTTGGATTGATTATGAAAGCCGGGTAGGTAGAATTAAGGTGAATATTGGGGAGGATCGACAGCAAAATGTAAGCAAAATGCATTTGATTGTGTGAAATTGAAGGCGTTGCATCCAAAAACGACTTTTTGTGGGGATATCTTAGTACTTTACTTTACATAATCATTCATGTGAACTCCTTTAAACGTAAATATAAATTAGTGCTTTTGGCAAATGCCGCTAACCAGTGAATATTAGTACGGTAACCTGGCATATATGTATGTGTATGTGTGTGTGTATGTGTGTGTGCGTCTGTCCGTGTGTGTTTCTCTTTACTTTATGTGTCTACTCGAAACAGTATTCATTTTTGAATTTACATTGTAACTGATTAATTTGCATGTTTCTCTCGGGGGACAACCTCGATAAGCTTATTGTTTGCTTTTGTTGTCCCCACCACATAATTTACTATTATTTAGTTTGATGTATAACAAACTACCTGTATTTTACTGTGAATGTACACATGAATTGTATTTTAAATTGTGGAAATAAAATGAACTGAACTGAACTGAAATTCAACATTATGTTAAAGCGTGTTAATTTGACAATGAAATAATGCCCCATTCATAGTGGTTATGTGATTGAGGTGTGTGTAGTACCTCTAAATGTATGGGGCTCAAAATGACACGTTGAAAGGTCGACTTTCTACTGTATGATACGTGGTAATAAGGGCATACCTACACGGTCAAAGAGGGCGCTAATATGCCAGTTCTGGCCAGTTTGCGTAGGTTTAGAGAAATTTAAAGCATTTTCAATACATCAAGTTTGTGAGTTTCCTGTATTGCACACTCACATTCAGCATAATCATTGCAAATGAGATATCATATTAAAGGTAAATTAACGAGCTTTCCGATAGTGCAAAACGTAATGATGATAGAGTTATGATTAATACAACAATATCTTACCGGATTCTTGAAACAAGAAGCCACGGTCTTAAATTCATAGCATTTATAGACCCCCATATCCGGTTTTACTGCACACACCCCAATAGCATAATTATTACAGGTGAGTCATGATTTTAAGGAAAAATAAACACGCTTTCACATGATGCTAAATTTACTGATTATTATGCAATTTAAAACTCCAAAACATCTCCTCCAATAGTCGTTTTTCGATGCAACGCCTTCAATTTCACAAAAAGAAAATGCATTTTGCAACATTTCACTTTCAGCCCTCCCCATATTCAGCTGTACCATACTTAACCTGTTAATAAAATTGTTACGGACATAACCGTATTGAAAAGATAGACACATGGGCTTTAAAATGATACCAAATTTGATAAGTTTAAATCATTTGAACACGCTACAATCTTCGATACAACTTGAACATTAAAAAATACGGCACAAGAGTCAAATTTCCCAACTGAATACTTTCGGCCCATTTTGCGACATTTGACTTCTGACCGTCATCCATTCTGAAACGCACTGCGTATTCCCTGATTTGAAATAAATGACAAATAATGTACCATTTTAAAGGGAAATCATCATGCATTGCAATGACACTAAAAGGAAAAAATACAATTTGACAATAAAAGTGATATAATCGATCAAAGTTGAGTTTCCGAACTTTTTTTGAGGGGTTTAGATTGATCTTACAGATCTAAGGACCTTAGAATTGCTACATTTTTTTATTCGTCATAGTAACATGGTGTCTACATAACAAGAGCATCACATGAAAACTAGTTCTAACTTGCAAAGGTTACCATCGGACATGTAAACTTATTATTATGGTACACTCCCATCAATTCTTTTATAATGACCTAAGATAGATCATCTAGAATTCAGGAGTTTGTTGATTGTACGAGTATCACATTTTGGGTTATCTAGCGTAAGGTAAGTAATTATTATGGTGACTTAATCCCTTGCTGACTTAGAGAGAAACCTAGAATAGATTGATCGCAATCGCACTGAGTTGTTTCATGTTACTCTGGCGACATAACTTTGGAAGTGCCAACATAGTCAAGTTTGATTATGAAACATTAAAGGGATCCATCCATTAGCCTTGTAAAACTCAACCAAAATCACTTGGAGCTTCAACACTTCTCTTTTACCTTGTTGTTTGGCTTATGGTATTAAACAGAAGAATGAAATAGGTCTCCCTAATTAAAGAGATAACTAAGATTGAATATAAAACTGTTCCAGTCAAGTTTGATTATGAAACGTGAAATGGATCCATTAACTTTGTAAAACTCAACCAAAATCACTTGGAGCTTCAACACTTCTCTTGTACCTTGTTGTTTGGCTTACGGTATTAAACAGAAGAATGAAATAGGTCTCCCTAATTAAAGAGATAACTAAGATTGAATATAAAACTGTTCCAGTCAAGTTTGATTATGAAACATGAAATGGATCCATTAACTTTGTAAAACTCAACCAAAATCACTTGGAGCTTCTATACTTCTCTTGTACCTTGTTGTTTGGCTTACGGTATTAAACAGAAGAATAAAATAGGTCTCCCTAATTAAAGAGATAACTAAGATTGAATATACATGTAAAACTGTTCCAGTCAAGTTTGATTATGAAACATGAAATGGATCCATTTGGATAATTTGATTGTTCATAGTATCCAAATTTAGGTACTTCGCGCGAGTGATCAGCTATCGAGTTACTAGATCCCTTTAACATGTCCTTTTTTTCCCCTCCCTCTCTCAGACTCACATGCTCTTAATTGTTTTTCCGGCTCGAGTACTTCTCCCCGCTCTCAAGAGGGCGGTGTATCTGATTGTATAATCTTATCTCAGGGAAAACATCTCGCAATCTTCGCCAAACACGACCCTATTTCCACCCTTCTGCCCCCTCCACTTCCGGTGATTCACTTGAACAAGGAGCAAGGTTCTCTCGGGCAAAGCCGAGGCCACCGACACCGCCCCCGTTGCACAGCGCATTTCACTCGCTCAAACTTAAGGGGTGGAATTCACAAAGGAGGTTTGTAGGAGGTTTGTACAAACCATGGTTTGACGATGGTTTACATCTATGGAATGCTGCTCGTATACCGTAAATTGTAAAGCAACATTGTTAACAAGTATGGAGTTTACATTCCTTCTCCATCAGTTTACAAATGGCATTCCATAGATGTAAACCTTGGTCAAACCATGGTTTGTACAAACCTCCTATAAACCTCCTTTGTGAATTCCACCCAAGTTCTCTGAAGTCCAATCAGTAAAGGATATTATTTCTAGACTTGCGCTTTAATTTGATCACTTTATTTGTATTGTGTAATGTGACAGAGATCATGGTTCGAGCCCCAATAAGAGTTTATTTCAACCACTGTTGTATGTATTGTATAATGTGACCAAGATCATGGTCCCAGGAAGATGAAGGTGCCCAGTTTTAATTTATGATAATAATAAAAAGGTTGCATACTTGCATTTATATACCGCTTACTACAGCCTACAGGGATTCTAAGCGCTGAAGCATTTTTTAACCCTTCCTCACAATTGCATCTTGTGCACCATATCAACTCCCTGGGGAGCATACTAGCCAGAGCTGCTCAGGCTATGTATTATACCTCCCAGTAGATACCTCTCAAAATATAAGAAACAAGTATGAATTTGTTGATAATGATTTTCATTCTCAACTTCCTTTCAGTTGTCCCATATGATCCTTTTGAATGACATTGATTTTGAGGAATTAATCCTCCAAATCTCTAATCGACAATTATACTCAATGTGTGGCTCACAGAGATTGATCAAGCCTTCCTTTGAGATATTCTAGAAATTTTAGTACTTACCTGTTTGTGATTTTTTTTGTTAAGGCATGTCACATCCCAAAATTATGCCAATAAATAACAATTTGGTTAATAATTGTATTTAACCTTTTCAGGACTAGTATATAACAAATACTTGGGCTAGGGCCAATGGCAAATGTATGTTATAATACAAAAATCAATTGGTCGTGAATGGGTTTAGTATCGCTTCCTTACAATTGTCCAATATCCTTTCAAATGACATTGATGCTGAGGAATTAATCCTCCAATTCTCACGTTGACAATTATACTAATTTTGTGGCTCGCAGAGATTAATCTTGCCTTCCTTTGAGATGTTTGAGAAATATTAGTACACATTTGGGACCTCCTGTTTCCCCCAAAGATTATTGCGACCCAATAATCTTTTTTTCTGTTCAGGAATTATCGCCCCAAATATATAGACGTGAATAACATTTAAGTGAAATATTTTATATGGACCTGTTTAGGACTAGTCCCATAAGTACTTGGGCTAGGCAGTGAAATAAAAACAGGGGCCCATGGCGATTTAAGCCCACGAAATGCCCAAATGCCTCTGAAAGTCATAAAGAGCCCCCCCCCCCCCTGTGTACAATTGCATAGAGTTCAATGCAAAACATATGTTGGAAAGCTATTTTCATGCAGGCAAGCTTGAAGAGTAGCCCCTGAATATAAAAAATCCCTGGGGCTGGGGCCTATATGCCAAATGCAAAATCAAAGTATCTTGAATGGGCTAGTACTGCCTTTGTTATGATTGTCCAATAATTTCAATCAGGTTGACATTTACACACGTTTTGTGGTTCTTGTACACTAATCTTGTCTTCCTTTGTGACATATATATTACAACATCTTTGGGATTTCTTGTTTGAGGAGAGGAAAACAAAACAGTGGGGCATTTAGTTCTTGTCTTGGAATTCTACTAATTGAACACATACAAGGAGTATGTTTTCCTTTGGGATGATCAATAATATTAAAAGAAAAATAAGATTTTTAAAATTGTACTACTATTCTTTTCTATTCTAGATAGATAATATTATGACAAAGCGTTTCAGTTGAAGAAAACTTACCTAGATATACTTTCCTTTCTTTTACACCCAAAATATTATTCCGAAGTAGAAACTGGACATTTGTGGAATTGATAGTATCTCTCTTCCTTACAATTGTCCAATATCCTCTCAAATGACATTGATACTGATGGATTAAGCCTCCAAATCCCTAGTTGAAAATAACACTTATTTTGTGGTTCGCAGAAACTAATCTGGTTTTCCTTCGAGATGAATTTCTTGAGATTTTAAGTACCTCTTTGGGACCTTTTGTCTCTTGGAAAAAAAACGTTAAGAAGTTGTATTGTCCTAGAATTTTACCTTACAACTTGACTCCTGAAACTGAAGTACATGGTGTTTAAGAAAATATGCATGATGGTGCTAGTGATGATGATGCTGTTGATTATGGTGAGGGGTGATGATGATGTGATGGAGATGGTGATAATGATGATGAGGAGGTGGATAGTGTTGATGATGGTGATGGTGAGTGCGATGATGATGATATTGATGATCATGCGGATACTGAAAATGATGATAATGAAAAGAGTACAGGTCAACTTCAAGATTCAAAGTTTAATATTTTGGAAGGAAGGAATTATCGAAAGCCAAAATAATCGTTTATTGGGAAATACATGTAATTTCATAATTCTTAATGGGGATTTTTACATTTTTTTCAGCAAAGTGAAAGGGGGATATGTACTTCAGACAGCTCATGTGACTTTCATACAAGGAATACTGGGAAATTTCAAATTTGACATGTTCAGTTTAATGAGAGTTCAATGTACATTCTCACACTACATTTTTGAGTACCAGGGATTTTACAGATCTTGTCAGTTGTGTGTTTTGTGTGGTGCAGATCTGAGACATTGGTACTCAATGAGTTAAAAGGTCTCCATTAAACAATTGTATAAATTTGTAAAAAAAGGGAAAATTACCCAACATCATTGAGTGACTTTCACTAGTTGCAATGTGTAGGATAATGGAAGTGCCTGTTCTGTTATAGGTTAGGTTACGTGTTGGTCGTGAGAAAATCTGATATATTTTTGGTCAAAATCTGTGCTTTTTACTATTTTAGTTGTGAAAAGGAACTTGTGGTTTGTCGCAAGTATACAAATATAGATTTTTATTAGACATGTATGTGTTTTTAATACTTGTTTATATTCATCAAACAAGTTTATACAATGTCATCGGACAGATTCCTGAAATGTATTGCATCATTTCATAATTTGTACGACGCTAAATTTGAGACCCTGTTATTTGTATTTTAGTCATGAAATGATGGAATAAATTTGTTTTATTTTGTATTCAAGAAATGTCAGTATATTTTACTTGATATTTTTTATACATATGTTGTTGAAAATTAATAAACCAAATCAAATCAAATAATTGGACCTTACAGCAAAAGGAACAGTTTTATGAAACAGGGCCCAAAACTAAGTTGAGTTGTTGGGACACCCTGTAGTTGTGCAGTCATCATCTTTATTCAATTAATCCCCCCTCCCCCTTTTTCCTCTCACATTATGGTGGAAGCATGAATAACTCATCAACCCACAGGAAACATGAGCAATTAACCTGAACAGAAACCCTGATACTTATCCAGACGCAAATTGTGACTGTATTATTTCAGAACGATTGAAAATATTTTGTCTCTTTTTAAAAATATTTGGTTTCTCTCTTGCAGATCTATCCAACACCGCAATCTTACCTGGAAATTATCTGGCCCTTTTTTTTTGTTATCTTTGATGCAAAATTATGCTGCTGTAGCTATTAACATCACAAGTAGTTAGTTTTGATTTGAATAGCAGTTTTTGTTGAGGTGAAGAAAAGGAAAACGTGGGTTACTCATACTTTGGGATCACATTTAAACTTTAAAGTGATCCACTAACTTTGTCTAATTCAACAATAATCACATTTATCTTGTACCTTGTTGTTTGGCTTATGGTAACAGAAGAATGAACTGGGTTTTGATTTTTATGAGAAAATAAGATGTGGATATATATATAATTGAGGTCACAGTTTGAATTCATGATTTAAAAAAAAAAATCAATTAAATCATAATGTGGGGGAAGTCAATTTAATGAGCTATTAAAGAATAAAGTAAATTCTTTAAAATATGAAATTAAACACTGGCCCAGTTATGATTGTCTAATGAGAGAGTTTCATTGACTTTTCCAAGGGAGCTAGCTGGTGATTAAATTCAGGTTGGAAACTATGAACAACCATTTGCACTTTCTCCCAAGTTCTGGGTCGTTCAATGGAACGTCAATGGAACCTCCCATCGATTTATGATTGACAGCACAATTAAGACGAGAGTCCGCCCGGTGTGGAATGATCCATTCCTCAGGGGGATGGAGGGCGTGATTGCTGGAAAAGGGTTACTCATGGTTTTTTTAAAAGATGCTCTTTCCCTGTAGACCAGTTTTATGATGATATAGTTTTCAAGAATTCTACTACATGTAAGTGGTATATATCCAGCTTTATAAAAAAATTAAAAAATCCAATACCCATTTGAACAGTGACTTAGCTGGGAATTTGTATGATCTATAGATGAGAAATTATATGATTTCAGCTCAGTCATTCTACAATGGAAATTGTTACTTGCAAGTTTCCAGTGATCCTGAAACTCCTTATTTCATGTTTGCACCTTACCACAGACCAGGGAAAACAAATTTATATATTTTATTTTGGGGGCTGCTTGTCAAACATTTTGGTATTCAAACAGCACTCATTGCATATATTTCTGGGGTCTCATCCCCAGTCCCTGTGTAGTTTTTTACTGCCATGTACCTATGAAATTTGTGTTGCCATGTCAACAGTTGTTATGACAGTCAGTTACTCTGTGAAAAGGTTACGATCACGTCAACCACGTCACACGCCCATACGATGACGCCTCTACCTACCTGTTCAGTCAAGGTCGTCTCGTCGGTTAGAAAATGGAGGGGGAATTTAATAAGAAATGTCTGGGGAGACAATTAGTGAAATTATTTACAATTACAAGCAGTGAGGTTGCAGTTTCAAAGGATGTAGTAGTATTGAATCCTTGTTTCCAAGCCAAACTTAGCTGCAAAGTTAGATAAAACATACATGTACATCCTCAAAAAAATGGGGTAACAGTGGCCCTTTTTTGGCGTGATCAGATAAGTGCTTGACTTTGAATCGTGGGAGCCGAGTTCAAAACCCAATTGATGCCCCGGTGTTTGTGTCCTTCAGCAAGACATTGAATCCACATTGCTCCTCTCTACCCATGAACAAAAAGCATTCCAGAACACTTTGCGATTATATTCAAATCAATGGGCTGTATGCGATACCATCAACATCCATTTTATTTTTTTTTAAACTTTAATTCAAACATAAAGGAAACTGACAAGAAATATTTTAAATGAATGAAAAATTATTTTTTTACTTGGTAAATGGTGTTCTTTTTTATGAAATTTTCACACATTCATAAGTAAAATCTTATGATGGCATTGTTATATTATCATTGAAGTCTCAATTATCACTTTGGAGAAATCTTAAAATGTTAATGGATCACTTTAATTGAATATCTTATCTCTATGTTGTCAGGCTAGGAACACTCATACATTGAAAATGGAATTTTGGTATTGAACTCTTTTGACTTGTTTCAGAGCGATGATTTGGCAAGAAGGGGTCATTAAAGAGCTGCTTCGTCACATTACCCATCTGCCTTCAATTTTAATACAAAATTGTGTAAGTCTGCTATCACTTCTTGGGGGTGTTTCACAAAGATCCTAAGTTGAACCTAACTCTAAGTTGGACTTAAAAAGTATGGAAAGCCATTTTTTTAAAGCCAATTCTTTGATAAATTGTTGTAAAAGTCCCTTTTCAAAGGCATAAAATGTTGATTCAAACCATTAATATTTTCTATTATCAAGGTCTGGAGATTTCATGTTCTTGATGCAATATTTATGAAAAGTCTAAAATTCTTGCTTTGTTGCTTTTGAATATATTGTATTCCAAGGCTACAAATGGCTTTCCATAATAGTTGAGTCCAACTTAGAATTAAGTTAAACTTGGAATCTTTGTGAAACACCCTCCAGGTCTGTTTATTGATGATTCATTAAACATCGTGGTCACTGACATTAAAAGATAAGAGATGCAGTCATACCCTGTAGATTGATGTTCGAGTCAATTTAGTTTTTTGTTCATTATTAAAGTACAAAGAAATGATAATTCTGGGATTTTAAGATGGTTGGATTCTTAAATCAGACGTGCAGTGCCTTCTTGCTAATGCCTTGCACACGGTGCGGAATACACACTGGCTCAGTGTGATGCAGGGTGCACAAACTAGCATACATGTAGTTCAAAATGGCGACCTTCGGTGTAGCATCCCCACACATTACAATCTGTTCAGGAATTCTCTTCAATTCTTAAATGGATAGTTGAGTTCTGGTAAAGAGAGTACAGTTTTGGTCAAACTGAATTTGGGCCATTCTTGGTCACGTGTGTGACCCAAAACATGAACATTTTTGAATTAGGATGCTTATATTTCAGTAAGTATAAGAGGTATAATCATTTTTACTTTGTATGTGACTTGAATATGTTGAAGTCTTTCAGACTTAACACAACAGATTTGATAAGGATTACGTTACTCAATGTCAGAGGTCAAATGGCACGGGGCACGTGTGTGACTTCGCACGGAGCGCTTTTTTCATAACTCAATTTCATTTGGGAAATCCTTTGAAATATGAAAAGCTATAATGTTCATCTTATTACCAGAGAAGTATTATAGATTTGTAAGTACAAAAATAGCAATGAATAAGAATTATATCAAACCGTTGTTTTTTATTGTATTTAATTATGTGGTAACGTCTGGTCACTGTGTGACATTTTGGGGTGGTCACGTGTGTGACATGTACAATATGAATGGAAAAATGAGAATTTTATAATATCAGGTTTAGAAAGGAATGAAATGTTCAATTTTTACAAAGTTGGTATCAACATGTACAGGAAAGTGAGAAGAATAAGCTTGCTAACTATCCTTTCGATATCTTGATTATTTTCTGGGTTATGATTTTAGAAAAATATTGAAATATGTAAATTTATGCAAATGAGTATGAAAGTGTCTTTGTTTAATGTAAATCATATATTTCATGAAACTTTACACATGGATCATTCCAAAAATGGAATAAAACAACAGAAAAATAAAACTTAAATTTTTCCGAAAAAGTTTCACTTTTCAAAGAATGGCCCATTTTAGTAACCAAAACCTGCACCATTACATCACAAACTAACAGTAATAACTCCACCATGCTCGAAAGGAATACAAAATTACAAATGACTAAGTAAAAAGCCTGTTATCATTCAAAAAGAGCCGTTAAAACTCAAAAGGGCACTCTCTCAAAACTCATTAGTTTCATCCATTTAAAATAAAATATAGTGTATGTGATGTTTTGTTGAAATAGTGATTCGATAGAGACATAATAAACAACTATTTAAAAACCTCTTTTGTAAATTTTTGAAAAGAGGAAGCATTTAAAATAATTTGTTAACGGCTGGTTCAAAATTCTCTAATAATTGTGGGCCCCACATTTATTACAAATTGTTATGTTTATGGATATTTCAGCCATTTCTGAACCGATTTTGATCAAATAAAGTTTATTCTGTCATTAAAATATTATGCTCTTTCAAATTTGACACTCAGTTTTTCATTATCTCACAAAAAATTATTTTGTGTAGCGCCCTCTATACCAAAACTCAACTATCCCTTTAAGTCTGTTAAAAAGTGAGATGCAGTTTAATAACAAAATCAATTTAGAAACAATCTCAGACATTTCCACTTTAATTTGGCAGGCATTTAACAGATT
>JBAMJV010004073.1:52500-115284 GCA_037951105.1 Echinarachnius parma
CCTTTGCAAAATGTTGGGTATCTATTTGATATCACAAAATGATACCAAATCATATAATTATGTGTTGTTCTTTGCCTGGTGGTCCCCTTTAACTTAGTTCATAGATCACATCCTCGTTGTATTCTGGACCAGTCCTGAATGGGTTAATAACGCAGGCGTTTGCTTGAAAAATGAGACCCCAAAATAATGGGAGGAAGTCTTAATGATTTTGGCACCTAATACATTAAATCATTGACAGTTGAGGCGACTGAACGATGGTGTACCTCTCAAAATGTATACTCGTCTACTTCAAAAATAGGATGGCGCCAAGTCGACAACCTTCTGAATTAATGCAGACGTTTTAAAAATAACAAAAAGGGGGTCAAAATCAGAAACTTCCTGGCTCTATATTAACTGATTAAAAATGTGTGTATGACTACACAGTCATGTGGTGGTGTGTTTGTAATGAAGCCTGATTATTGAACAGCCGTGCCTATATCGCCCCTCTTTATGTGTGAGGAGAACTTTCAGGGAATTTTTTGAATAATCGGAGGAAAAGAAGGGGTAGAATTGTGATTATGGTACAAATAGAAAGATAACATGAAAGGAAACTTGGTAATTATGGAAAAGGTTTTACATCCATAGATCAAACATGTACTAGTTTACACGCTAATGCTATAAATATAAATGAATTACATTTTGCAAGTGGTTGAAATCAAGATTGTTATGCCATGATCACTTATGACTTATTAGCTGCAATCATTTATAAAAGAAAATGCTGGTTTATCTCAAAAAGAAGATATATTTTAAATGAATACATTGAATTTGAAATGTTTTAGACTATTTTATTTTGTTATTGCATTGATTCTCCATAGACCCATTCCCTGAGTAATATGGGGAGTGGGGACCTGTCCTCATATGCATCTAATTACATGTGTTAAAGGGACTTAGTAACATTGTCCAAATCCTCAAAATAAAATTGTAATTCTAGCGGTTCCCTTATACCTTGTTGTATTCGTATTAACAATAAAATCACGGGACAGGTTTCGGTTTTTCAAATTTCCCTTTCGTTACAAAGATATGTATGATTGAAGTATTCAGATAAGAAAAACTCCGGGCGAGTTTTTCTTCCGTGTACAAAGTGAGTGCAGTGAGTTACTGAATATCACTTTGCATTTTCGCTCATTACTTGGCCATACAATGTCCATTTGACTTGAAATTTTCACACAATACCCTGTGGACATATGAGATAACAATAATATACATTGCATCAACCATTCATCACTTTTTGCACGTGTCAACAAAGTTACTAGATCCCTTTAAACAAACAAAAAGCTCATATTTTTGACAAAAATATTTTTCTCCACATCCTTACCAGTTTGACAGGGAGCATGGAAATTTTGTAAACAGTCTACTGTCAGAAGGAAGAAAATATGTCTGATTACTCAACTTCCTAATTATAAACTTCCCCCGAAAACTATATTGCACTTCCCCCCAAAACAAATTGTTTTTTACTTTCGACACCATCGGGGTAGATTAGTAGAACCCAAAGTCTGCTACGCATATGTGTGTGATGCCGCCCGTGCGTATTTCGTCTTTGTATGGTTTTGTAATCCATCCACGTTCTGTCTTTTTTGGGTCACACTTATTTGTTTAATTCTTTGCTTTATTTTTGTCTATTTCACATAATTTTGGGGTATAATCCCTGTCGTCTTATAAAACATAATTGTTCACTACCTTTGTCAATGGTACACATCATTTATCAGTATATAGTTTATAATCCCCATCGTCGCATCCTGCACTTCCATGAAAACTGAATAATTTTTTACTCTTTAAATGTGTTTTACTTTCACCACCAGAGGGTAGATTAGTACTTAGTAGTTCTCCAGAAGTCTGCTTGGCATATGCGTGCCGCCCGTGCCTATTTCATCTGTGTAACATTTTGTAATCCAAACAAGTTCTGTTACTGTTTTGTCACACTTATTTGTTTCATTATTTGCTTTATTTATACTGGTCTATGTAACAAAGAATTCTGGGGGTATATTAAAGGTTTATATTCCCTGTCGTCATATAAAACAATTGTTTTTTTTTTACCTTTGTCAAAGGAATACACATCATTTAGCAGTATAGTTTATAATCCCTCACCTCACATCCTGCTCTTCTATGAAAACTAAATTGATTTTGTTTAACTTAAAATTTTGTGTTGCTTTTGACGCCAGCAGTTAGATTAATAGTAGTTCTCCAAAAGTCTGCCTGGCATGTGTGTGCCGCCGGTGCCTATTTGATTCATCTTTGTATTATTTTGTAATCCAGCCACGTTCTGTTTCTTTTTGTCACACTTATTTGTTTCACCCTGTTCCCTCTTATAAATCTATAATTGTCTATTTTACACATCATTTTTGGGTATATGATTATAGTTTATAATCCCTGTCGTCATATCCTGCACTTCCATGAAAACTAAATCGTTTTATATTACCTTGTTGTTGTTTACTTTCATCACCAGCGGGCATATCAGTAGAACCAAAGTTTGCCCCAAATATGTGCCACTTGTTTTGATTTCATCTTCATATTTCACTAATCCAGACATGTTCTGCCACTTTTTTGTAACACTTATTTATGTATCATACTCTTTGTTTTATAGTTGTCCATATATCTAACTCATCATTTATCGGTATGTAGTTTATAATCCTTGTCGTCGTATCTTGCACTTCCCTAAAAACTAAAACTGTTGTCTACTTTCAAACACCAGAGGGTAATAGTAACCTAAAAGTGTGTCACAGATGTCTGCCGCAGGCCTGTTTCTATTTTAGCATTTTTACTTTATCCCCCACATGCTCGTAAACAATTTTTCACACTTTATTATTCTCTTTGCTTGATCGTCAACACACATCATTTTGGTATTGATAGTTTTGATCAACTTTGTATGATTGTTGAACAAAGCATCTGTTATTATTTATAGTTTGTAATCCTCAACTAGACAAATTCATCAGATAAATTAGTTAATATCACATTTGTTTCTGTCTTTTGTTAACAAAAATGCTTAATTAAGGCCTTCCTGTTTCATTGACAGTTACAGTCAGTTTAACATGAGGACTTTAACCTCTTTGTATCAACTTTTATAGAAACATGCTTGAAATATTTAATTAAATATTTTGTCTTACATCAAGAACAGAAGTCTCCTACGTAAACAAAAACAAAAAACATTTTTCCAAAAATTATTTGTTGATTATGTATGGTATAAAAAAATTATACCATTGTAAACTGTTCACTAAATTTTAAGTTATATGACATGAATAGTCCACAATTGATCTTTTCATTTTTAATTAACGAAGAGATTTGCAACTATTACACTTTTATCTAAAATTCAGTACACCTTTCCTTCAAAGATTTTAATTAAATAAAGAATGAAATATTTCTTGTACTTATCAAATATTCTGGAAAATTCTTATATCATAATATTACTTCTTGCAATTTTTTTGAAGAAAAAAGGTTTGTTCTCCTCATTATATACATTTGTTTTGTGGTCACTTTCTCACCGAGCTTTAATAATCGCACAAGAAAATATTGACGGTCAAAAAATATAAATGTTTACATCTGCTGTCAATGGAGATTGCTTGGAGATAAGAGCGGATTATGTGATCTGGTCAATTATTTATTAATGCTTAATCCAAGAAGGAAATTTATATGGTTGGTCCAAAAATAGAAATATGGCATCTGCTATTGTATATTTATAAGCAATCAATCAATTGTTGAATGCATTCTATGATTTGTTTAGAGATAAGAGAAAGGTCACCTTTTTTGGTCTGGTCAATTACTCATTCATGCTCATAATCCCAGAAAGTAATATTGATGGTCAAAAAATAAAAATGTTACCTCTGCTATTCTATAATATATTTATAAACAGTCAATCATATTGTTGAATGCATTCTGTGATATGCTTTTTTGGGGTCTGATCAATTACTCATTCATGCTTATTAATAATTCCAGGAGGTGATATGGATGGTCAAAAATAGAAATATTGCATCTGCTATTAATCAGATGTTGAACGCAACTGTGATATATGCTCGGAGACCTTGGAGATTAGAAAAGGTTCTCTGGGTCAGGGGGGTGTTTCACAAAGATCCTATTTTAAAGTTGAACTTAACTCTAAGTTGGACTTGCAAAGTATGGAAAGCCATTAGTTTCTTTGAATTTGTTTTTTTAAGTCTTTTTTTCAAAGGCATCAAATGTTGATTCTAAGCATTAATATTTACTTTTATCAAGGAGATTTCGAGTTCTTTATGCAACATTTATGAAAAGTCTAAAATTCTTGCTTTGTTGCCTTTGAATATGTTTTATTCCAAGGCTACAAATGGCTTTCCATAATAGATAAGTCCAACTTTAGAGTTAAGTTCAACTTAGGATCTTTGTGAAACACCCCCCTGGTCACTTGTACTCATCCATGCTAATAATCCCCCAAAAGAAATATTGAAGGTCAACAAATAAAACATCTGCTACTCTATATTTATAAACAGTCAATCATATTTTAAATACATTCTGTGACATACTTGGAGATTACAGAAGGTTCTTTATTCTTTTTGCTTACTCATCCATGCTTATAATCCCTGAAAGATATATTGATGGGTCAACAAATAGAAATATCTCATGAATAATCGGTCAAATATTGAACGCATTCTGTGATATATGCTTGGGGATTATAGAGAAGGTACTTCGGTCTCGTCAATTACTCACTCATTCATGCTTATAATCCCGGAAAGAAATATTAATGGTCAAAAAATAGAAAAATCACATCTGCTAGTATATCAACACATGCTATGATATACTTGGAGATTAGATTTATAAGTTACTTTGGTCTGGTCACTTACTCATTCATGCTCATAATCCCAGAAGGAAATACACATGTATGGCTGGTCAAAAATAGAAATTTAAAATTAGATTTGGGTATTTTAAACGCAGCAATTGTAGGAATTCCTGGCTCTATTTTGGTAATTATGCCAATTTCAAATGCAACATATGTACCAGGAGACACAGGAGAATTCGTCCATATGGGTGAACTTGGCCACCTACTTTCCAACGTACCGCTAGCGCGCACCTCACTAGCTATGCATTGCCACGTCAACGCAAGTGCTGGAAAGGTAATTACCCGTTCAGGACTGTTCCTGAAAATCCTTGGGACTGCGGTCTATAGAGCATGCATGTTACAGCAAAATCCATCAGTCTTGAATGGGTTAAATAATTGTGCAGTTCCCGATCCCTCACTTTTGATTTGCGTTGAATGTTTGAGTGTAGGTGGCTGAGTTATCTCATGTGGATACAAATAATTTGACAAAAATAATAAGGGTAAAATCCTTTATAAAGGAAATACATAATGTATGTCGTGTCCGCACCCCCCTCCAAAAAAAATAAATTAAAAATAAATAAATAAAATAAAATAAAATAATAATAATTATAATTATTATAATAAATAAATAAATAGAAATAAATAGAAAAATGAATAAAATAATAATGATAATTAAATTTAAAAAAATAATAAAATAAATTAATTAAAAAAATATAAATGAATATAAAAGTCATAATTCTTCTGCCTCCCCTATCAGTCTGACCACACTACGCAATTGTGTGTACCAATATGAATTATGAAATTCCATAGTAGATCATTATTCCTGTGACGGCCTACCACAGAATATGTCATTGTATGATACAATGACATATTCTGTGGTAGGCCGTGAGATTAGAGCAGATTGTGTGGCCTGGTCAATTACTCATTCATGCTTAATCCCAGAAGGAAATACGGTTGGTCAAAAATAGAAATATGGCATATATATATACATGTATGCTATAGTATTCATTTATAATTCATAAATGATCAGTAGAATTGGGTATTAACTTGGCAATAGTTGGAATTGCTGGATTAACTTGCTAACTATGCATACGTGTAGTATTATTTTTAAACCTCAGATTATTACAGACTACAAAACATTATGATTTATGACACATGACATTTGTAGACTATAAACTTCATAACACATTTTTTTGTTTTCAAATTTAATCACAACCATTAAAATACAGTGTATGTATAAAATTTGAAATATTTTGTATGATCATATCTGTAAAATTATATGTAAAGATGCTTAATTGTGTGTACAAGAAATATTAATTACTTTCAATACTTTTATAATTATATGTTGTTGAAAATGTAGAAAACAAATATCAAAATCAAATCAAATCAAATCAAATCAATTAAAACAAGCAGAATCGGATGGGGATCAAACCTATGACCTCCTGTTTACTAGACAGACTTCATAACCAGTAGACCACTAAAATTGCAAGATTTTTTTTCTAATTATGTAGTAGCACATTTGGCAACCAGCGAAAAAAAATACACGGGGGGCGGCGGGCGAATTCGCCCCCGAAATGCCCAAAAGAGCCCCCTAAAAAAAAGTAGCCCCCAAATTATTATTTTGTTTAATTTTTTTAATTTTTTCTGTTTGGATCCTGATCAAATGCTTATAAGATGATCACTTATAGCATTAGAGCTTAATAGTAGCCCCTGAAATTCGAAAAAGAGCCCGGAAATTTGTAGCCCAGGAAAAGGAGCCCCCGAAATTAAAAATATTAATTTTTTCGCTGTTCGCAACACACATTTAAATTAACACCACTCAAATTGTTTTGTATTGCTTAGCGTAATTAATGGTATGAAAATAAGCACTTTTCTGTTTTGTATACTCCTTGGATACTGTATAGCCTCTGCCAAGGGAAATGGGGGGTGGGGGCACTTTGGAAATGGGGGCTTGAGAGGTTAATTTGTTGAAAGTCAAGGATCAAAATAGTCTGATCCGACAACTGAATATGACTTCCTGGATTGTGATTCACCGAAGGCTCGGGGGTTAGGAGGGGATATACTCTGTTTAAAAGTCAACCCTGGGGCCGGAAACTTGCAGAGATTTTCTTCTCGTGTCTGTGATCCCTAGATATAGCCTAGCTCCTATAATACCCCTTTCAAGCTGCCCTGATAAATAACATTGATGAAATATAGTATATACCAATAGAATTTTCCTTACAGTGTATTTAAACAAAGGTGAAACCGACGCATGTCCACGTATGCCATTGATACTGCTGGAGAAAGTCACTCTCTCGGGCGAGCCTCGGCCGGAAGTGAAGAATTATTGCGCAATCGCTTGCTAGCTGGGTGCTTCAGTGGCCGGTACCAAATAATGACCGTTGACCAATTTCATCAGTGTTTTTCTCCCGAACCCATTCGAATGTTTACAGCGTTTCATCGGAGTCACACCGATAGAAAGAGAATTTCTCCTACTCTGGAGCAGGAGAAGTTAATCGCTTATTCATCTTCTTCTATCGGCTATTTCCCCTCATATTTGTTCTCTTTACCATTCATAGTGGCCGTTTCATCGGATGCGTCCGGACGCATCCGATGAAAATCAGGGCAGCTTGAAAGGGGTATTAAAAGATACTTCAGTATTGAAATATTGGTATGTAACATTGATTGTGCTAGTCTTTAGCTAGGTTTTGAATCCAAGTGAGATTACACTTATTAATTACAAATATGAAAGTTTTTAAAAAGGGAATCTGACGCACAGTTGAATATTAGATGCCAACGAAGCAAGAAATTATCAAAATAAGAAAACAAGTAAGGTTAGGGTTCAACCAACTTGAGTGGCCGACTAAAGTTAATATTCATATCATGTGTGTATACAGGTATCTAGATGTACTTTGAGCTTTTGGCATAATTTATTTTAAGAATTAGTAGAGAGCAGTTGTTACAGTTTACAAGAGGAATTAGTAAGAGTTGAAGTGATAGGAAGAACAGATATCTTGGTAAAATTTGTTCCAGAAGAAGATTTTGTGTTTTTTGGAAAATAAGGAAAATTTTGAAAGGTTTTAAAAGGGAATCTGACGCACGTTTGGAAATTAGATGTAAACGAAGCGAGACATCAAAACAAGAAACGAGTAAGGTTGCAAAGTTTATTATGGTCTAAGAGGACTTTGTGTTTTTCTAATTTAAACAAATTAAACGGGTTTAAAAGGGAATCTGACGCAAGTTTGAAAATTAAATGTAAACGAAGCAAGAAATTATTGAAACAAGAAAACAAGTAAGATTCGGGTTCAACCAACTTGACAGTCAGACTAATTTTGACTAAGCGAAATGAAAGGATGCATGACACAAAACAAGAAAACGAGTAAGGTTGGAGTTAAACCAACTCGAGAGGGAGACTAATTTTGACTTTGCAAAGTGTAAGGATGCGTGACTGTATATCCAGTATGAGCTTCCTACGTGGCCGTTAGTCACTACGAGGCAGCGGGAAGTGGAATTAGATTCTCTGATAGGGCAGACTTATAAACTAACCTAGCGTATAATGTCACTTTTGTTGCTGTTGTTATTTTGTACTTTGTATTACATTCTGTATTAAACTTTCAAAAGGTGTAAGAAAGTTCAAACATTTGTAGCGGTTACAGGACATTTTTAATACAGGACACACTTAACATTTAGACACACACTTGAATTTATGTTTTTGCTTTTGGAAAAGGAAATGCCATTGTTTGGTTGCAATTTTGTTTGTCCTTTCAGAGTAACATTGACCTGCTGTTTATTTTATTACATTCACAGGCCAAAAATGTCTTCAAACTAGATAGTAAAACTTTATAAACTTTTAATAATATTTTGATAATATTTAAAAATATTATCTTTCATAGACCCCAGCCCAGAGTATTTTTGGGACCAGTCCTGCTCTCGGTAATGTTTTGCTTTTGTGAAAAGGGACGCCATTGTTTGGGTGTATGTTGTCTTCCCTGTTTTTACTAGTCGAGCGCGTCTTTACTCACATTTATAGAGCTCAAATTATCATTAAAACAAATATGAAAATTTCTTGACTTTCAAAAAAATGTGGATGCCATAATTTGGGTGTGAGTTTTTTTTTGTTTTTGGTAAAGTAACCCAGCCCTGTTGCGTCTTTAATCATATTCATAGAGCTAAAACTTCCTTCAAACAAGATATTGGGAATCTTTTTGACTTTCAGAAGAGTGGAGGCCATAGTTAGGGTGTGCGTTCTTTTTTGCTGATTTGTCTGATTATATTTTTGAAGTAGTAATTTTAAATCCCAGGATAGATGAAGAAACTTTGTGAGATGTTTCCGTCAAAAAAGGTGGGCCTCGTACGAGTTTGAAATGACTCATGCGCTCATACTTGGGGTGTGTGTAGCAGATTGTATGATAAAAAGAACAACATTTAAAAGATAAAAGTCAAGAAATGTAGAAGGACAAGTGAAAGTAAACTAAAAAGCAACTTATCATATGGTCTCACAGAAGAGACAACTCCCTTTTGCTATCTGTTGGGAAAATTGTAAAAGTATCAAAATAAGTGAAGTTAAAAGTAAAAGGCAACTCCGATCTTTATCTTGTTTCCATATCTTTCTTTTCTAAAAATGAGTAAAGTAACAAAACATCTTTTAAAAGATTTGTATGTAATATTTCTTGTTTCCGTTCTCTTCTTAAATAAGTAAGGTAAAAAAAAAACATCTTTAGAAAGAATTTCATGTATCATTTCTTGTTTCCATATCCCTTTGCTTCTTAAATAAGTAACTTAAAAACATCTTTTTAATGCTCTTATTGTAACATTTCTTGTTTTCATATTTTCTCTTTTAAAATAAATTAAGTAAAACAAAACATCTCTTTGAATATTCTAATGTAGTATTTCTGTTTGCACATCTTGTTCTTCTTCCTTGTACTTCTTTTGTTTGAATAAGTGTCACACCAATTTATTAAAGGGACCTAGTAACTTTGTTGACATGTGCAAAAAGTGATGAATGGTTGATCAAATGTATATTGTTGTTATCTGATATGTCCACAGGGTATTGTGTGAAAATTTCAAGTCAAATGGATGTTATATGGCCGAGTAATGAGCAAAAATGCTAAGTGATACTCACAAACTCATTGCACTCACTTTGTACACGGTTTTCGCGATCCGTTGGATTATTTAACATCTGAAAACTTCAATCGTTTTAACGAAAGGGAAATTTGACAAACCGAAACCTGTCACATGATTTTATTGTTAATACGAATACAACAAGGCATGAGGGAACCGTTAGAATTCCAATTGTATTTTGAGGATTTGGACAATGTTACTAAGTCCCTTTAAAATGATTAAGATTAGTCCTATAGATGATGTCCCAGTGCTTTGCAGTGTTCTAGGTTCTAATAAAAAAAAGTCATCTGCCATCCCATGTTGTTTTAAACAACATTTCGATTACCATTCTAAAAATGTCTCCCCCATTATCAAAGATCATACTCACCTAGTCATCCATCATATTAAATAATGTGTATTTTTATTTTACATTTTTTCACCCATGTATACAGATTTGCTCTTATGATGTCCTGGTGCTTTACAGTGTTCTAGGTTGTAACCAAAATCATCTGCCATCCCATGTTGATTTAATTCTAAAATGTCTCCCCATTATCAAAGATCATATTAACCTAGTCATCCATTGTATTTTAATGTGTATTTTTTAAAAACATTTGTTCATCCATGTATACAGATTTGGTCCTGTGATGTCCTCGTGGATTCTGATGTTTCAATGTTATTATTTGCCATCTTATTGGATAACAAATCACTGTATGTTTACACCTGAAGTACTTTGCTCATCTCTTACTGTGGAATATGACTGGAAAACTTGTTATTATTACATATCTGGAAACTGGCAGCAACCATCAACGTTTTTCTACATTTAAATCTTCTCTTATCTGCTAAATTGTGCCTGTAGCCATAATCACATGGAATATGAGAGATTGGCTCCAATTTACTCAATATTAAAAATAAAAACAACGTCGGTGACTACTTATATGGGGCATTTTCCGTCTTTTTTATATTGATACTCGCGGTGCATCCATATTATTATCCTGGTCAATGGATACATTATTGTCGTCATACAAATAATCAACCTAGCACATGCAGTGCACATTTCTTACTCACTTGGGAGAATTCCAGCCATGCAGCCACCTGAAAAGTGCAATATTGCTGAGGAACTACGTCTCAATCCTTTTGGGAACCCATTTATACTACGTGGTAGAGAGCAGCAAAGTGGATACATTTTCATTTTGAAAGCGCTATGAAATCTTATGTAATAGAACATTTCTTATGCACTTCTCTCGATACTTCTACCGAATTCCAATGGAATTTTGATAACGGATTGCGGAACTCTGGAATTCGCGAATCGCGTCCATCCTTTCTGGAAGAAGTTGTTTGAAGGTGTTGGTCATCTTCAACCATTTTATAGCACGGAAGGATACACAAATATTGTGCTGACATTCAACCAAGTGCATGATCTAGTACTTGATAATGCCACACCACGTCCATATATTGTGATATTAGCATTTGTTCTTTGGAACATTACAGACAAATGGGCTCAATTTCTGGCTGAATATTGTGCTATCAGTGATCATCCAATGGGATTCGCGATGAGTTTGAATTTACCAAAGTTGCTGTCTGTCAGATTCTGTGCTTCAATCCTGTTGAAATTAATTAAGGGATTCTAGGATTTTAGATATCGCGAACATGATTCTGTACCATTACCTGTGTGGAACTTGAAAGTGGATGTTGGACATCTTGATTGGACATCGTCAATGAATTTCATTTGCCAGCAACAAATTGTAAATCATCTGTTAAATTTGCTTTCCATGGATTGTTGATTAAAACAGACATGCTTGAATTAGCTAAATTTGTGTTTTAGCAAAATTACCTACATGTAATGGAATACCAGGCATCATACCTAAATGCTTAACTTTGCAATGAAATGTTATTTAATAAAACATTTCTAATGCGCTTCTCTCTTTACTTCTACTGTATTCCAATGGAATTTTGATAACGGATTGCGGAACTCTGGAATTCGCGAATCGCGTCCATTCTTTCTGGAAGAAGTTGGTTGAAGGTATTGGACATATTCAAGCATTTTATAGAATGGAAGGATAATACACAAATATTGCGCTGACATTCAACCAAGTACATCAGATTTTATTAGGAACATATATGTGACACTTTTTTAATGTAACATTGTAAAACATTAAACAACTTCTTAAACATCACTCAATTTGCACTTCTAAGCAAATAAAGTTGACTGGCGTCGAGAAAAAACGTTATTAATATACAGTATTTACAAGTTTTTACCAAAGTTTATGATTTGTCAACTTAAAAATCAGGTCATTTCCGAAACAGAACCTATATTTTAATAAATGTGTGTTTGCATTTCGTATGTTTGTTTGTTTGTACTGTCAAAACTTTAAACACTTATTACTGTATAATAGTGATCCCCTGTCTATGTGTATTTGTTTTTTTGTCTACTCATATACACATAAATTGATCATTACGGGCTTGTGCCCAAAGCAGCGCAGTCATGATGGAGGTCACGTGTAAATGGTAATATTAAAATATGTATGTTGATCTTATATTACATATATCTGAGTTTCAATGTGTTTATTTATGGTTTGTTTGTTTTAAAAAATGTAACTGTCAGCTGAGACCTTTCCAGTCACATGTCCTCTCTTAGAATTGAATCACTTCCCTTGTGCCAAATCAAAGCTCCGCAAAATTCCCAGAATGTCCTGTGACCAATGTTTATGTGATTTTGTCATGTGTTTGTTTATTTGTTTGTTTGTTTATGTTATGATTATAAAGAAAAGGCCTTTTCAGCAACAAACCTTCCCTAAAAATCTTACAGGTCAGTGACTTCATACAAGTAATAAGCAAGGCTATGTGTTAAAATGTAGATATTACATTTTATTACCTATATCTGAGTTTCTTCATTTTTACAAGACTGTGTAACTTAATTTTTATGACTTGATACATATATTAGATTATATACCGGAGTATCTGATTTTTTATACTTTGCATTTGTTTGTGTATGTGTATTTGTTAACGTTACCGTCATCAGAAACATTTCCGTGACTTAATACAAGTATTAGAGTATATACCTGAGTATCTGATTTTCTATACTTTGCGTTTGTTTGTGTATGTGTATTTGTTTACGTTACCGTCATCAGAAACGTTTCCGTCCACGCATCCCACCGAACTTGAATCATTTCCCCCAAGCCAATTTAAACATCCTGAAAGTTCCCAGGATATCCTTATTTTAAAGTTCCACGCTGATGTTCTCCTTCAGCCGATTGCATAAAACATTGATGCATGATTAAATTGGGTTCAGGCTTTGAAATACCTGATGCTGATTGGTCAGAAGTCTACCTTGAAATGAGATTGATCATGCGTAGCATTTTCCCGCAACAGGCCCCTAATCTCGCATATCAATTTTGCCAAAATTAATCAATTTCTCAATCTTTTTGAATGCATTAGTGTACATGCTCTTGAATATGTGTGGGTATGTGTGCACATGATTATAATTTATGGCATGTAATTGGGTTTTTAACACTGATAGGAAAGTTGTGTCTACATAGAGAGAAGAAACTTGATAGATTGCAAAACAACAACATAAACAACAGAAGCTGTTGTTTGTAATAGTAATAATTTTCCTATGAAATATGTGAATTGCACAAAACAACAATAACAACAAAAGAAAATATTAGAAATAAAAACAACAACATTTAAATAACAAAATCTATTCAAGTCACAACAACATGAATACCAGAAGCTGTTGAAACTTTCTTTTGTTAGTTTGTAATAAGCAACAATATCAACAACAGTTTCAGGAACTAATTTGCTTCCGATGACCACGCAGCCAGCGCCTCATAATCCAATCACAGTCATTGTGTCGCAGGACAACAGTCATTAATTGTCAACCATCCGCTTCGTCTGGGGGCGTCATTAGACTGACCGGAAGCCGTATGACAAATGTGCGCATCCGGTCTACAAGTGGTCGTTCAAGAAGGGAAGTGAGATTATGTAACAAATGTGTCATGAATGAATACAAAATGTATAGTTTACGTTGTCATTTTAATAATTATTTATTTGTTATCATACATATACATGATACATATAACAAATGTGATATGAATGAATGCAAAAAATAAGTCTATGTTGATGTCATCACTATTTATTAATTATCATACTATAAAAGATTAAAAAAGAAAAGCCAGTTAATAGTCTAGGCCATTTCTTGGATCACAGGAAATACGAACATACATAAGTAATACATGGAGCGAATATAATCGCATTCAAACACTCATTGAAAGACCAAAGCTCGGTATTGAAACAAACATACATATATAGGTTAATTATAACACCGTGTCCGGAATCGACAACGGTCATTAATTTCCTCTTTGTCTGGGGACGTCATTAGATTGACCGGAAGCCCTACATGTATAACAAATGTGCGCATCCAGCTTACATGTATAAGTAGGCAGTCAAGAAGGGGAATGTGATTATGTATTAAAGGGGACCACCAGGCAAAGAACAACACATAATTATATGCTTTGGTACCGTTTTGTGATATCAAATTAGATACCTAACATTTTGCAAAGGGTTGTGTAATTCATAAACAAAGCAATTAATTTCCACCACTTACGGAACCACTGCTATTTCCTGGTTCCATACGGGCCAACCATTTGCGAGTGCGCCAATGCTATTCACGCGTACGTTTGTAGACAATAGATTCCCAGGCGATTCGTTCGCTCTGCACACGTTGCAATTCACCGCACACATAGCAGTCTGCGTAATTCAGACCGCATGAACGCATGCTTTAGAATGGTGATGCGTTTCCAATTTTTTTTTTTTTTTTCTGGAAAGATATTTGTGTGAACTTGTTGATGGAATGGAATACTAAAGATGTTACCTTTCTTTAATAAGAATATTATTTTTGGGTGGTGGTACCCTTTAAATACATTTTGTAGGTGTGTCATGTTTCAGGAACACCAAGAGTTTTGTTGCAGATAAAATCATTTTTTTTTAAATAATTCAGTTCAATTTGATAAAGGTTTTCAAAGCACATTTGATGCGCAGCCAAAAGGCTGAATTATACACATATGTTTACAATTTATTAAAAATACATTTACAATATTCATAAATAGACAAATTTTAGTGTGACATTAAAAAGAACATTCTATGACATTGATAATCAGATGATATTGTCTTGAAATTGTAACTTGCCCTTTTTCAAAATGAAAAGAAAAGATTTCTCCAGAAATAAATGTGAGAATATTTGCCATTGAAGCTGGTGAAATATAAACCTACAAGGGAGAAATTGTTTGATTTTTAAAATCATGTTTGCAAAGAAAATATACCTTGATATAAAATAAGTAATTTAAAAGACTAAAACTTACATTAAATTTGTCAAAACTTGTGTGTATTGCTTTCTGCAATGAAAAGACTTCTTATACTTCATTAATAATTTAATACAGTTTATTTTTCATGGAATGTGAACTGTTTCAATTTTACAAGAAGTTGTTTAACAAATGTCCTCTTCCGGTCTACAAGAAGACATTTAATAGGGTAATTGTGATTACATAACAAGTGCGTCATATTAAAGTGTACATGTAGGTAATAAACTATCATTAATAAAATTACGTACTATTTCACGGGATGCGAATTAAACGATTATCCTGTTTCAGTTTACTAGAAGCCATTTAAAAGGGGAAAGGCGGATATGTCACAATTGTGTCACTAACATGTACTACTGTACATTGTGTACTATCATTTAATGTAGATTAACGCTGTTCTATCTTGTATTTTACCGGATACGATTGAACAAAATATCCTTTCCGAGTTTAGGGATAGTCGAGTTCTGGTATAAAGGAGAGTACAGTTTTGGTGAAACTGAATTTTAGTAACCAAAACCTGCATCAATACATTACAAACTAATAGTTATAACTAGAAAGGAACACAAAATTACAAATGACGTAGTAAAGATCATGTTATCATTCAAAAAGAGCCGTTAAAACGTAAGAGGGCGCTCTCTAAACACTCATCGGTTTAAACCATTTTGAATAAAATATTGTGCATGTGATGCTTTGTTGAAATAGTGATTAGATAGAGAAATAACCAACAACTATTTAAATACCTATTTTGTAACTTTTTGAAAAGAGGAAGCATTTTTTGAATTTTTAACAGCTGGTTCAAAATTCTCTAATAAACCTGGGGCCCCAGGTTTATTACAAATTGTTATATTTATGGATATTTCAGCCGTCTCTGAACCGATTTTGATCAAACAAAGATGATTTTATTATTGAAATATTATGCTCTTTCAAATTTTACACTCAGTTTTTCATTACCTCACAAAAAAAAAAGTAGTCTCTACCAAAACTCAACTATCCCTTTAAGTGATATTAACCCATTGCAATTGTACATCTTCCATAGTACACCAAGGCCAATGATCATAAGAGCCCGCTAGCTTAGTTCCAAGCTAAGTCTAGATTTCAAATGATATGGTTTAGTGAGCAACAAACAGTTTTCCTAGTCCCCAACTAGGGTTAGGCTTCTTGTCATTTAGAAAAACTGCGTCTTTCCCTGGCTTTCACGAAATCCCGCTTTTCTAGTAAAAGGAGGGATTACGCGGGCCAGAAAATTGAGAGCATGAATGGTGCGGTTTTTTCTGAAAAGGGACGAAATTAGCGAGGCAGCGAGTGATAACAATAAACCGGATTTCGTCCCTTTTCAGAAAAAAACGCACCATTCATACTCTCAGTTTTCTGGCCCGCGTACGTAATCCCTCCTTTTACCAGAAAAGCGGGATTTCGTGAAAGCCAGGGAAAGACGCGGTTTTTCTAAATGACAAGAAGCCTTAACTAGAATTAACCCTAGTTAGCAACTAAAATATAATATGTTATAATTCTTAGCCACGTCATCAAATAATGACTTAGCATGAAATTATTAAACCTAGCAAGGTTTTTACTATTATGGGGCCTGGTTTCTGTAGTGAATTCATGGGTTAACCCCATTGGCTACGGGAACCAGATCATTAGGGGAACTACTTATAAAAGAAATATGTCATGAATATGTACTATATAATAGATCATTAATTAAACTGGATATCATTTGAATACAAGTTTCCTGTTTCGATTTTACAAGAAGTCATTTAAAAGGGGAACTACCGTATTTGCCGGTGTATTACCCGCTCCGGTGTATTAACCGCATCCCTAACTTTGGGGGGTTTTCCATTAAAAAAAATAAATTTTATAGTATAATTCTTGATTTTTGGATGGTCAAAATGTGCTGTGTTGTGCTAGTGGGGATTTTCGTGCAATTTTCCCTATCTCCGTGTACAAACCGCATCCCCCTTTTCGCCGGTAATTCCGTCGGGAAAACCATGCGGTTAATACACCGACAAATACGGTACTTATAAAAGAAATATGTCATGAATATGTACTATATATATAATAGATCATTAATTAAACTGGATATCATTTGAATACAAGTTTCCTGTTTCTATTTTACAAGAAATCATTTAAAAGGGGAACTACTTATAAAAGAAATATGTTATGAATATGTACTATATAATAGATCATTAATTGGACAAGATATCATTTCAGAAGCTTTTGTTAATACTCAAAAGAAGTAATTTAAAACGGGGGATATTGTGTAAGAAGTGTGTCATGAATATGTACTATACATGTATTTTAGTTACAGTAGTGTTTTTTCTCTTGCCATGAGTTTTAATGGAATAGCTCCCTCATGTGTTGAAATTGTGTAAAGGCAAACCTACAGATAACATGCATTCTATGTTGAATCATTCTTATAAAAGGACAATTTCTTTGAAAATATTCTTTAATATTCTGTACAAGCCTATCTTCTTCTATAAAGTATGGGTAGATAGTTAGAAATGTTTTATTTTATACTTAATTGTCTATAAGTATATAAAATTATATATGAACAGCAGAGCATATCCGGTATGTGTATGATTTGAACGGCTTTATCTAAATAATCTCTTTAAAAAACATGTTTAATTCTTCTGTAAGACCCCACTTTCTGTGAAACATAGCTTGCCTTATTCAAAAGTGTTCTGAAATAAAAATGTAATTTTTCGTATGATTAATTCAAACCTTTTATGAACTTCATATACTCTCTCCTAAAAAAACAACTTCATATTTCTCCTGTAGTGCTGTAGAGTAAGATATAGTAAAACTGGAACATCCTGTTAAACATGTGACTCACTTCCACAGTTTGTTTGTTTTGATGTTCAATATATGGCACATTTTAAAAGTTGCAAGGAAATATGTATTTGAAAAATGACAGTATGCTATTCACAACATGTGTACAATTACAGTATAAAATGTTTGTTTTGTAATTGTCTGTGAAAAAAGTGAATTAATATACAACATGTTTCAAGATGGATGCATTTATGACATTTGTTAAACTGTTATCTATTACATTTGCAAAGTGAATTAATATACAACATGTTTCAAGATGGATGCATTTATGACATTTGTTAAACTGTTATCTATTACATTTGCAATCCAGGTTCCCGTAGGCAATAGTGTTATCCTTTGTCTGTGTGCCCTCGTAAATTGTCATTGATATTTAAAATATATTTTGTTATTGCATTTTAATTTGTTTTTTGTTTCTATACGCAGAAATACGCATTTGTAGCTTCCTAATAATTTAGCAAAACCCTGCACTTGTCAGTAATTAATGTTTTGAAGAAATTGGCATTTTAAGTTCTCATAATGTGTGTAAAAGTCTTATGATTGTAAAATTGATTGTTGTCGCCAATTATTGACCAAATGGTTAGAACAAAGCATCAAATAAATAAATAAATAAATAATCCTTTCAGCACTGATCCTTTCAGCACGGATCCTTTCAGCACTGCTGCTGATCAGTTTGAAATGTATACCAAAATAAATAAATAAATAAATAAATAAAATAAATCAAAGCTTATAATGAGGCCTTTCTAATGGAATGATAATCTACATTTTGATTTTTACTGACAAGTGCAGGGTTTTGCTATAGCCGGTCACATTTGGTTCAGGACTGTTTGCTTCATATGTAGTCCCCAACTACTCTAGTCCAAGTATAATATATTATTAATAATGAAAATGAGCAAAGAAAATAGGGTTTCTCCGGGATTTGAACCCGAGACCTCCAGATTACTAGACCAGTGCTCTACCAACTGAGCTAGAAAGCCAATGTGCTGGTTGTTCGTCCCTGAGACCCTTTGCAATGCTTGTGATGATCAGAAGCTATTATAAACCTAACACAAAACTTTGCTTATTTTAATTTGTATTATATATTTCTGGTCAGTTTTCCTATGTTTGAAATGATTGATAGTAATAATGAGCAGTATTCATAGAGCACTTTCATAACATAGTATATTAAAATGAAGCATGTCCCTATTGCACTGTTTTGGAGTCAGTCTTGAATGGGTTAGAGTAAATTAATTATTGTTGGAATTTGATACTCCCTTTTCCAACTCCTTTTCCAACTCCTTTTCCCAAGGAAAAAGATAATTTCAAGTTACCATTAGCCGTAATTGTTGCATGTTTTCTCTTTATTTTTTGTTTAAACAGTATGGTTTCTCAGATTAAAACTTTGTCATGCAATCGTATTCACCGATATCCTTAACGACCATTAACAAAATTAACAAATGTTGAGTACTGCTTATAATGTAGTGCTTCATTTGATTACCATTTGAAAATGATGGCCATATATGAACCACTCCCTTCCTAAAAAAAAGATATTTAATATGCCTTGGCCCATAACCATGCCTTATAAGGCCGTGTTGGATGCATAGGCTAGGTATTACAAGCAATGAGTGTTTTTTAAAGTTGCCAACTAGGGTTAGTAGAATTAACCTTAGTTTTAAACTAGTTTTAAAAGTTCACCCTTGGCAACTTAAAAAGTTCACTTATTGCTAATGCTATGGTCACAACTCAGAGCGGTGACCGAACGATTTGTAGCTTGCTTGGTCGCCGCTGGAATTTAGGCATCGCCCAATGATTTTTGGAGAAGTCGAGCAGGCTGTAGAGCCCCAGCGATGCCTGGGCGGTGCCCTGTCGATTTCCCGTCGGTTGCCGGTCGATTCTCCGCGCGGCATCCCGGCAGTGAACGACTGATGACCCACCTATTCCCGGGCGGTCTCCCACCGGCCACGGGCTGATTTTTAAGAAATCGCCCAGCGGCCGGCCGGTGATCGGCTGGTGATCGGCCGGTGATCGGCGGGGCATCTGCGGAATTTCTCACTTACCCTGTTGGGGGCTGCCTTACCTATGTCCTTCCCCCTGCCTCCTCCACACAGCCCAGGCTCCTTTTCCCCCACTTGCCCCTTGGTTTTCTTGTGTGCTTTGGGCATTTTTTCAGTGAAATAAACTTTGGATATAAATCTAGCTGTTGTCTCTTGTCATGATGATAAATGAATGAATGAATAAATGATAATAACAATAATGATAATTTAAATTTGAGTGAAAACAATACAAAATGTAATGGGAAAATTCTTTATGAAATATTATAGAAATACATAATGTGCCCCCCCCCCCCCCCCCCCAATCAGTCTGACTTTGTTAAACCGCTATTTCAAGTCTCTTCATTTCAAGCCTTCAACCAGTGCGTTAATTGTGTCTCAAGCATGCACTTCCCGCGAGTACTTCAACTTTGTATTTGTAAGGCTTCGCAGTAGATATGCTACTGTCACACGTGATATAATGGTCCCCTGGCTATGTCAGACATACATTGAAATTACAGACACCTCATAATTATTAACATATTATGTTCCCTACTAGACTGCACTTTGCAGTCCCCATAAGAGTTAATTCAGAGCCCACCGGGTTCCAATACGCAATGGCTTAATAGCCTAACCTAACAGTTCATCTTGAAATTAGTGCATTGTATTATTTGCAGTAACTCATTTCATAACAATTTGGTTTGACCAATTAGGCACACAAGGGGTTAATACAGGGGGGATGATAACTAAACATCATGCGCACAGGAAGTCCTTGTGATACAGCGACGCGAAGCCATACAAAACTGCTTTCCTAATTACCTGACCGGGGCTGTCTGGGATTACCTTGCGCATTAAGTGCGTCGATAAAAATAACTTGGATGATATTGATACCCGCGCACTTGAGAAGTGAGAATGGTAGTCATCTATAAAGCTTGCACCAATTAGCAAAATTGTTGGAGTAAGACAATGATGATTATTATGCAATATGCTCACAAAAGAACAATTTTTGCGTACAAAATATATATGGTGAGTTGTCCACAAATAGTGTGTTGCCATAGAAATAAATGGATGCCATAAGCTTGAAATCATGTAGTATGTTTTTGTGGGTCATTGTCTGTGTGTGTGTGTGTGTGTTTGTGTAGGTGTGTCTTCATGTGTAAGTGTGAAATATAGATCTGTAGTGTGTGGATAATGAATATTGTGCATACCTACAAATTTGAGAGTGCTAGTAGTCTAGGCTTGCACTACTACAGACGCATGGGAGTAAAAGTAGGAGGAGACATTGATAGCGAGGAGAATGATGATAGTGACTGACAATGGCAGCATTGATGGTGATGATAGTGATGATGATGATGATGATGGTGATGATGGCGATGATGATGATGATGGTGAGGATGATGATGATGATGATGATGGTGATGATGATGATGGTGATGATGATGATGATGATGGTGATGATGGCGACGATGGTGATGATGATGATGATGATGATGATGCTTGCTTGTATATGTTTGATCAAGTGTATGGGTGGAGGAGGGCAGTAGTAAGATATCTTTCATTCCTTTTGTTTTAAAGCCAGTCATCCACCAGTTTTCCTTTATTAAAATGTGTTGATTTAATGCAGTAAACAGTTGATATGCTGGTACAAAAGTATACTATATGTGTGTGCATAAACATAAAAAGTAACTGTCGGTATAGTATAAACGTATCTCACACCGCAGTAAGGACCGGTAGTTGCGCATCCTTTCCCCCTAATTAGCAGATGTGTGGGAGTACTGTAAAAAGATTAGGAGGAGGTGGCAAAGAAGTAAAAAAAACATTATTTTTTGTTAAAGAAACGTGATATAACTTACAGGGAGGGTTGATATGAGGAAAGAGCGAGTGGGCAGATGTTGGCACCTCAATTAAGAATCTGATAATTGCGTTACAGCGCTCTAAACACGCATTGCTTGGGGATTCAATCGGGTAGAAGAGAGAGAGAGTGGTTTTGCTATTACACTTTCTTGCCGTGTGATCACGTCATGTCACAAGTAGGCTGTACCATTTATATTATTAAAATCAGAAAAGTACAGCCTCATATATCGTCTGGTGAGTGTGAGAAAGGCTGTAGGTCCGTTTGGTGCTAAATTGAGTGGGTAGGAGAGTTCTTCACACAGATACATGTAATAACCCCACTCAATTCTGCTGATGACTGTACATTCATCAAATTCTGAAAATATTTGACCTATTTAATTTTTTTGTTTCAGTTTGAATAGGTTGGAAGCTATTTGATGGATCAATAACTATTAATCTCTTCCCTTCATAAAGATTCTGAAATCCCTGTAGACTTTGTAAAATAGCCCACCAGTGGTTATTTCTGTTTTATTTTACATATAAATTCATAAATTCATAAATTCATAAATGAAAGCAAGTCTGAAGCTTTTTTAAAGCATTTTTTAATATATTACTGCAATAAGCACACTATTTCTTTCTACTCTACCTGTGCCCTGCATATGCAGTGACAACCCAATACGTACCTGTCTAATAGTGATCACCTGTCTATAGCAGCCAGCATGGCTTTAGTGGTCACAATAAAATATCTCCTGCAGAAAAAAAAACAAGTGTTATTGAACCTGTCTATAAAGGTCACCTGTCTACATTGGCCACTCTTCTTGTTTTCCTCAGGTGGTCTCTATACACATGTTTTATTGTAATGCTGATAATACAGACTGTGAAAGGTCAGACATAGTTTGATAATAAAAAATAATAGATATTGCATTTTGAGATGTTTCACTTATCCATTCATTCTATACTCGCAAACCCGCAAACAAAATTTAGTATTCTGACCTACATCATATATTATATGCCCTTGACTTCATAGACAAAGACAACCATAAACGCATCAAATTCAGAAAAATATGTGACCTATATTTTTACGTTTCCAGTTTGGGGTAGTTCGGAAGCTTTTTGATGGCATATTTCGACTGATGTATGAATAAAGACAAATTTTGCGATGATTCAGTTCCCCATTAAATCTCTGAGTGCTAGAATCGACTCGACCCAGTTCTTGAAGGAACTACAGCGTCTAGATGGCCTAATTTTCACAATTCGGCCCTCTATATGTAATTTTTCCCGAAGAAAAAGAATTTGGCAGTCATTTCTCATGAAATCAATAAATTTTGGGGTAATTAGTAAATATCTAATTGTCCTGGGAACGCCCCCTTTAAATCGACAAAATGTGACATCATCTAAAGCACGGACTAATGAACTAAATTCTGTAGATGACGCGTCATGACGTAAGCCAATGAATTGTCAATCACATGTCGATCACGCTGCCGATTCCGGACCCTAAATGTGGGTGGGGCGTAAACTGGCTGCTAAGTGAGATTTGGCATCAGAAATCACTACTGTGTTTATTTTCATGGATTTTTTTTCGGCAGACCTATGTTTCAAGTCATCAACTATGGAACAAGTGTCAAAGTACGTTTTATTCTTTAGGTCCTTTATGAGACATCTACCCTCCCCACCCCAATTCATAAATGAAACCAAGTCTGAAGCTTTTTGAAAGCATTTTTAACTGATAAATAAAGACAAATTTTGAGATGATTCAGTGAGTGCCAGAATCCACTTGACACAGTTCCTTAGGCACATCTCCCCTACATAAGTTTAGCTTGGTAGGATATATCTGACTGACTTTACAATTAAATCCACTTTTATATATTGTGAACAAAATAGATCTTATTCCTTCCTGAGTTTTTATTTGAATAGCTACCCCCCCCCCCCCCATTCATCTACAATAATATAACACAAGTTCAGCTTTATACTGCCTTTACAAATCATTCCACACGTATATATTGTGTGCATTGGGGAACAAATTAAAATATATGTTTTCCTAGAGTACTGTGAATTGATTAGACAGTATTCCACGAGTCTTGTGACTCGAGTCGACTGACCTTAGCACTCATGTGGTTAATTTTGACACCAGACCCCAAACAAGATCATAATAATCTGTTCCTGTCTTCCTGACCCTTATTTAATATCTTCCTGTGTGTAAATGTTTATGTAGGTCAGTAATACATCTAGGCTTGATAGGCCAGACGTCATAAAAATTTACTGACACACTTCATATTTATTGCACTTTGAGAGTGTGTCATTGTGTATTGTATTTAAATTTGATATTAAAGGGGTAGTTCAGTTTTGGTAAAGAGGGCGCTGCACAAAATAATTTTTTTGTGAGATAATGAAAAACTGAGTGTAAAATTTTAAAGAGCATAGAATTTTAATGGCAGAATAAACTTTATTTGATAAAAATCGGTTAAGAAACGGCTGAAATATCAATAAATATATCCAGTCGGAATCAAATTTGGGCCCCAAATTTATTAGGTGATTTTTCAAAAAATTAAAAGAATTATTACACCTTTTCCAAAAAAATTAAAAGAGGTTTTTAAATAGTTGTTGATGAACTCTCTATATAATCATTATTTCAACAAAACATCACATGCATAATTTTGTATGAAAAATGATTATAACCAATGCTTTTTTAGAGAGCGCCCTCTTGTGTTTTAATGGCTCTGTTTGAATGATAACAGGCTTTTTACTTAGTCGTTTGTAATTTTCTATACCTTTCGAGCATGGTGGAGTTATAACTATTAGTTTGTAATGTTATTGTGCAGGTTTTGGTAACTAAAGCTCAGCTCTACCAAAACTACATACTAACCCAGATGTTTGCAAGATCACCACAATTATTTATGCATTGAAAAAGAATTGATTGGGATTTGAAAATGGTTCACAGGTCCACGTTCCTAATTCATTTTTTTCTGTTTTTAGTTCTGTACATGTATGTGTTCTTCTTAGTTGATACATTTTAAACATTTATATTGTTTGATGTATTCATTGTTCAAGTGCAAGTTCAAAAAGCTCACTGTATTAATTTGTGTAATGCACTGCCTTGCTGAAAAGCAGACACCCTCCCCCTCCCTGCTGATGGCAGGCTTTTTACTGTGGTGAAATAAATGAACTCATACTCAGACAAGCATGTCTAAAACATGATATAATATTATATTTTATCACATGACTTAGTAAATACAGTACATGCCGCTGCGGTGTAATATTTTTCGATATACAATGGCAATATTACACCCCTGTGTTTGACAGTCAGATGATAAAACAGTTGTTCAATTTGTTGTCGGGAAAATCACAGAATATTCCTACCCTCTGGATTTCAAATGCTATTTCGTGTAGAAAATAAGTCCTTCGACTTTGTCTCGGGACTTATTTACTCTTCCCTCAATAGCATTTAAAATCCCTCGGGATGTAATATTCCGTGCTATACCCTCCACCGCCATTTAACAACAGTATAATGTCATTTCAAAACAAAACATATATTATTCATCATATATTATATATGATTCTAATAATATATGTTTTGTTTTGAAATGAGGCAATGATGTAATAAAGTTCACATTCCTGTAACCTGATATAAACCTATATTCTTAATTTTCTTTTCAATTAAGTTTTATTAACCTACCCGCATGATATATAATTTCAACATTCTATTGTTTTCATATTTTTGAAATTTAAACTGTATGCAATAAAATAACTAGCTTTAATAGGATAATTTGTAAATGTTGATTTGAAAATGATATGATATTTAATATTTAATAAAGTTAACTACTTCTCTATAAAATAATATTAACAAGTGTTAATGTAAAATAGATTTTAGCCTACCCTCATAATGATATTAGCAACCTTGAATTGTTTCATAGGGAAACAAAAACAAATACTTATACAATCAAAAACGTGCTGTAACATCGTACGTTGGCATTTGGAAATTTTAAAATGATGCAACATTTTCAAAGTTAACTACTTCTCTATAAAATAATATTAACAAGTGTTAATGTAAAATATATTTTAGCCTACCCTCATAATGATATTAGCAACCTTGAATTGTTTCATAGGAAAAAAAAACAAATACTTATACATTCAAAAACGTGCTGTTACATCATACGTTGGCATTTGGCAATGTAAAAATGATGTAATATTTTCAAAGGTTGACTATGTTCCTTTATCACACTCTAAATCAACATATTAATGTTTCAAGAGGTTGTACGTATACATACCCTCACAATATCCACTAGCAACCTTCAACTGTTTTTATAGCCAAAAATGACAAAACAAATTATGCTTAAACACAATCAAGAAATTTACCTTGATAGCGTAGTGATGTAACATTTTGAATGGCTAAATATCATCTCTAAGTCAACAAATATAATGTTTCAAAAAGTTTGATATACACTTACAATATCCAATAGCAACCTTCAAATGTTTTGATACAATCAAGATTTTGCTTTATTAGTATTGGCATTTTTTCCAATTCAAAAATGATGTAATAGTTTACGTTTTTCAACGGAAGAATATGATCTTTTGTCTATTCTAAGTCAACAAATTAAATGTTACAAAAAGTTGATCATACCCTCACAATATCCAATAGCAACCTTCAATTGTTTTGCAAAACAAATAAAAACAAACACTTATACAATCAAGATTTTGCTGTAATGGCATTGCCATTTTTCCAACTTAAAAGTTATGTAATATAGTTTGCATTTTCCAATGGAAGAATATGATCTTTTGTCAATCCTAAATCAACAAAATAATGTTTCAAAAAGTTTAACATACCCTCACAATATCCAATAGCAACCTTCATTGTTTTCATTGCAAAACAAATAAAAACAAGCACTTAGATACAATCAAGGTCTTGAGGTAATGGCATTGCAAATTTGCCACACTAATGAGGATGCCAGTAATTAAAGTATGAAGGACTGAAGTAATGTGTTTGAGCCATACTTCTATTTAGAGTTTGTCTATACACAATCTTTCAAAGAGTATTTATACCTGAACAAATCTGACAACTGCTTTTGTGGGGAAGTTTATATGATGGTAAATCCATGAAGAATTTGTTGCCAAGTATTATATGCATTTCGTTGAATATTTGAAGGCAGTTTGGTTTGAACATTAAATTAGTTTAGAACAATTCATTGTCCATGTCCCTTGGCTAGTGATTAGCTAAGACATATGTAAAATTTTGAGACTGAGCATGGTGGCTTAGCAGTTAGAGTGTCCGGCTCATGCACAGGAGGTCCTGGGTTCGAACCCTGACCGGGTCATACCAAAGACTTTTAAAATGGTACCTTTTGCCTTCTAGCCAGGCGCGCAGCATTTATAGAATGGAGAAGGGAAAGTCAAACATGCAGATTTACCAGAGGACTAGCCCCCTTCCGTAACTTTCACTACATTGTTATAGTAGACGTGTGGCCTAGGGCTAATGAATCAGAGATAGGCGCCTCCTTATGTGCCAAATTTGGCACAGGAAGGACTTACAGTAGGTATGTAAAATCGCTAATAGGTAGTAATACAGAGTTTTCATAATCTTGAGCTCTTGTGCTCTTCATTTCACTGTTATATTTTCTGCAGCAGTTATTAGGATTAACGCAATCAAGGCTATGATTTGTGGGTTCAAAATGCATTGGCCATAGATCGCAGCCCAAGTATTGTGTACCAGTCTGGGCCCGGTGTGACAGGGATAAGTGTCCGCCCAGGGATAATTGGCAATGACGTCATTCGGACAGATTTAAAATCCTGATTTTGTCCGTTTTCGAGCCTTCATACAGATGGAGACACACATACACACTCCAACACAAACATACAGACATACACACATGCATACGGACATCAAACGAACAGTAATTTACTCAATATGTACACTTAACTCATTCATGACATTGACGCGTTTGACGTCACTCATACATCATAACTGTTTTTGTGTGTTTATTCAATAAAATGAACTTGAATAAATATAAATTGAACTGATATGCCACAAAACATTGCTTTTACACGTGACACACACACAAAACACACATTGACGGAGTGATTTTGACAGATATCCCCTGTTTTGATTTGCCCTGGACACCTGGACAATTATCCCTGCCACACCGGCCGTTGCAGAAAAGGATACAATCGATTGTACATGTACGTCAGATAATTTGCGCGTTTCAACCAATGAGATTTGTGCATTTATAACAAATGGGCCCCATTGGAGAAAGAGATACAATTGATTGTAAGTTACAATTAATTTGTAAGTCAGATCATGTGTCCTAAATGCGTAAAAACGTGCAAATCATCTGACTAACAATTAATTGTAACTTACAATCAAGTGTACAGTATCTCTTTCTGCAACGGGTTCCCTGAACAGGTTAAACTTTGTACAAGAGAACTTTTACCTTGAGTTCAAAGTTCTCAAACTAATGGCCCGGTCAGATATCAACGGATAGCGGAAACGAATGCCCAACGAATAGAAAATTTGCGAAATGAACTTATCCGGTGATGAAAGTCGTCTCCATTGCTTTATGTACAAAACATAGAACAACGTACATCACCGGACAAGGAACGGACAAGAAACGCATATGAATGGAGACGAACGGATGGAAAATTTAGCTCTTTGTTTGACGTCCGTTTGCACAATCCGTTGATATGTGACCGGACTATAATGCCTTATCCTCGACACATAACAGATCACAGGACAGCTACCAATCACTTTTAACGCAATTCTTAGGGTGAGGTTATTATTAGAAAAGTTACCGTACTGACCGGCGGAATCGCAGCAGCCGCGTAAACGCCGCATGCCAACTTTGAGCATTGAAATTGAAAAAAAAAAAAAGTGGGAGAAAAGTGCGCTAGGGAAACTGGCGACAAAAAAAAGCGGCATATTCGTGTATTAGGCCCCACCACTGCTATACTGTATACATATAATCTAAGTCCTAACCCTATATAACCCTAACTAAACCCCTAACCCTAACCCTAATTTGGTGGCTAGGTCAGATTAATGGCTATAGGTCAGATTTAGTTGCTATAGGTCAGATTTAGTGGCTATAACTTGGCTACATAAGACATACAGTATAGCAGTGGTGGGGCCTAATACACGATATTGCAAAAAAAGCGGGAATAACGATGTACCATCTCAATCAAAATGTCCGAACTGTACTCTACCGTACCTACCCCTACTTTACTGCACTGTACTGCAGAGAACCCTGTACTACTGTGCAATGCAATGCATCCATAACGCACGTAGATCGATGGCAGGCAAGCGCGGCGCTGGCAGTGGTAGTTTGTTTCGTAACTTCGAAGTTAAAAACGTATCGGATTTAGCAAATATCAGCAAAAAAGGTGAGAAACTATTCTAGGCCAGGGTAAACGTAGACAATTTGGCTTTATAATGTTTTTATCATGCAATACAATACAGTGCAATACAACAAATAGCCCCACACCTGCTGAAATGTGTTGTTTTGAGGCCGGTGAAAAGTGAAAATTTGACTATCGCCGCGTACGCGCCGCACCCCAACTTTGCGGGGTTTTTTCAAGGAAAAAGTATGCGGCGATTACGCCGGTCAGTACGGTATTCATTTTAGCAGTCCTTTTCAGTATCATAGTGGCTATAAAGGTCAAAGGCTGCAAATCACAAGATAATTACAAACAAATTGGTGGAAAATCTTCAAAGACATTTGAGACGCGAGTCATGGGACTTCAGGTTATAATTAGACTCTCTGAGACTTTTTTGTTAATCATTTCAGGGTCACATCTTCTGCAAAGTGTCCAGTCAATCATATGGTTAAAGATGAGTAGCCCCCCCCCCCCCCCAAAAAAAATATTCTCCAACAATTTTAATGGCCTATTCATTGTTATGGCAGACAAATCACAAGATAAATGACACATCAATTTATAAAATGATTTTAAAGACATTTGACATTGGACAATAGGTTATAATTAGAAACTGGGATTTTTTGTTACATACGTCATTCTAGGGTCACATTTGCTACAAGGTGTCCAGTCAATCATATGGTTAAAGATGAGTAGCCAATAGCAACACAAAACAAGATTCTCCAAAGTTTTGACTGGCCCTATTCATTGTTAAGGCAGGCAAATCACAAGATAAATGACACATCAGTTGATTCAACTATTTTAAAGACATTTGAGATTGGACATTAGGTTATAATTAGAAACTGGGATTTTTTGTTTAATAGTCATTCTAGGGTCAAATTTGCTACAAGGTGTCCCCGTCAATCAATCATATGCTTAAAGATGAGTATGGCCAGCTAATCGCAAGATATTTGTTGAACTACTTTTATTTTAAGACATTTGAGTTTGGACAGTAGGGTATAATTAGAAACTGAGCTTTATTGTTAGTCATCCAAGGGTCACATTTGCTGCAAGGTGTCCAGTCAATCACCTATGGTAAAGAAGATGGTAAAGAAGAGCAGAGAAAAGAGATAAGACTCTGTAGAGTACTTTTACCTGTATGAAAGCAGGGTCTATGACTAGATTCAGAACTATATATATACTTCAGTCTGGACAGGATTATCCTTATGACTCTTCCTATAGACTACACCTGCATGTATTAGACCCATTTCCTTTATCAGACATTGAAACTGCCGTAGGGTTGATACACTTCGGCCCCGTTGCAGAAAGAAATACAATCATTTGCAAGTTACAATTAATTGTAAGTCAGATCATGTGTTCTAAATGGGCAAGTCTGATTGGTTGAATCGCGCACATTTTCTGGCTTACAACTTACAATCAATTGTATCTCTTTCTGCAACGGGGCCAGAAAACCCATGGTCAGGAAATGTTGCCTGCTTAGTTCCATGCTAAGTCCAATCATACCTGAGACTTGTCTTTTGAGTCGGATATTTGTCTTGTGGATGCAGGGTCTATGACTAGATTCAGAACATTATATAAACTGCAGTCTGGACAGGATTATCCTAATAACTCTTCCTTCAGACTACACCTGCATGAACTTAACCTATTTCCTCTATCAGGCATTGAAACTGCTGTAGGGTTGATCATTGTACATCAGAAGACAGACCTATGGTCTGGAAATGATGCTAGCTTAGTTCCATGCTAAGTCCAATCGTACCTGAGACTTGTCTTTGAGTCTGATATTTGTCTTGTGGATGCAGGGTCTATGACTAGATTCAGAACAAGTCTGGACAGGATTATCCTAATAACTCTTCCATAGTCTACACCTGCATGTATTTAACCAATTTCCTTGACTGAAGACATTGAAACTGCCGTAGGGTTGATACATTGTACATCAGGGCCTATGGTCAGGAAACCTAGATTAGCTAGTTTAGTTCCATGCTAAGTCCATTTCAGATGCCGGGGGGGGGGCTGGGGGCTGGGCTAAGTAAGTGACCAGGGCCCAGAATCATGAGAAAAAAAAGCTTACCATTTTTAGTTCCATGCAAAGTCCATTTCAGATGATAGGGCTAACAGAGCTACCAACATTGAAATTCAACAATCAGGAAGATTTAGGGAAATTTCATCAGAAATCAGGAAGATATCTATAAAATGCATACAATCTTACAACAATAATTTTTTGATAATCAGAAATTGGAGTAATCTTGGGTCTATTTTTAGGAAGATTTGGCAGCTCTGGGCTAAGTATGCAACCAGGGCCCAGAATCATGAAAACCAGCAGGCTTAGTTCCATGCTAAGTCCATTTTAGATCATAGGGCTATAAAGTTAGCAATGAGCTTCTAAGGCCCCAACAAGGGTAAGCCATTGTTAACTACTTAGTCAACCTAGCAACTAAAAAGGGTAACATTTATGTACATACTTAGCCTTGTTATCCAGAACAGACGTTGCATGAAAATAAGGTTTAGCAGGGTTTCATTTGATAGTTAACCCTCATTGGTAGGTAAAAGATCATTCGGGTTCTAATTCCAACATGATCAACCCAAGCACTGAATACTAATTGGGGTTTCAGGGACGAGCGCTTCGTAGGTTTTTTCTATAGCTCAGCTGGTAGAGCACCTGTCAAGCAATCCTGAGGTCTCAGGTTCGAATCCCAGAGCAACCCCATTTTCCTTATGATTGAAATAAAAGATCACTTAGTCCTGTCATCCAAAATAGATTTAGCACAAAACTAAATTAGAAGGCTTTCACGAATTTGGGCGCAGGTCCCTATAGGCGATGGATTAACCTATCCTGTAGAAAGGATGTCATTTATGCATGAGGGTGAGTCTCATTTTATCTATAGCCCTAACCCGAGACAAAAGATCACTCAGCAATCATGTGAATCTGATCAGCGCTCCGATATATGATATTATGACCTGCTGCAATGGTCTAGGATGTTGATGCACTGACTGGCCTGTAATTGATTTAGGATAAACATATACCACACAGTCTTATAATTGGTCTAGCCTAGTAATTAATCTGAAGCGTGAGCATGAAGACGGTACATCACTGTAAAGTCACGTGAAACTTATTGCACACATATTCATAGACCAAGACCTGCCATGGTCTAGGGTGTACTGATGGCCTGTACATAGTTAACCTGCTTCCTACTATGTATTGTGCAATCACTACAGAGTTAATGTATGACCTACCACGCTCCAGACAATGGGTTAATTTAGGATAAACATGTACACAGACTTGTAATTGGTCTAGCCCAGTAATTAATCTCAAGCTAAAGTGAAGATGATGCATCATCCTAAAGTCATGTGAAACTTTATATTGCACACATATTCATAGACCAAGACCTGCCATGGTCTAGGGTGTGCTGATGGCCTGTAGTTAACCTGCTCCCTACTAGATATTGTGCAATTCCCGCAGAGTTAATGTATGACCTACCAGGCTCCTGTGGTGGACAATGAGTTAATTTAGGATAAACATGTACACAGACTTGTAATTGGTCTAGCCCAGTAATTAATCTCAAGCATTAAAATAAATGAAGATGATGCATCATCCTAAAGTCATGTGAAACTTATTGCACACATATTCATAGAACAAGACCTGCCATGGAGTAGGGTGTGCTGATGGCCTGTAAGTAAGCTGTTCTCTAATAGATGTTGTGCAATCCCTACAGAGTTAATGCATGACCTACCAGTCACCAGTAGACAATTGGTTAATTTAGGATAAGCATGTACACAGACTTGTAATTGGTCTAGCCCAGTAATTAATCTCAAGCTAAAAATGAAGATGATGCATCATCCCAAAGTCATGTGAAACTGATGCCAACCTGGATATAAAATATGCATAACTCTAAGTTGGACTTAAAAACTATGGAAAGCAGGTAGTTTCTTTGAGCAAATTTTGTAAAATTTCTATAAAAGGCATAAAACGTTGATTAAAATCATTAATATTTTCTATTATCATGGACATTTCATGTTCTTGAAGTAAATTTTATGAAAAGTCTGAAATACTAGCATTTTTTCTTCTGAATATATTTCATTCCAAGTCTACAAATGGCTTACCATAATTTTTAAGTGATTTTTGTGAAACACCCCCTTTGTGATCTTTGTGAAACACCCCCCTTGGTATACATGTACTCATGAATAGACTAGCTTGTAATTAACCTGTTCACTTCTGATTTTACTTGCCTGACAGGGCAACTGGCAAAATAGGTTAGAACAGGGTTCACACAGGGCCTGGAAAACCTGGAAAGTCATGGAATTTGACTTTTGTTATGTTTTGTTTTCCAGGCCTTGGCAGTCAGAGTAAATTGTACAATATCATGGGCTATGGAAAGTCATGGAATTTCATTTTATCTGCATTTCCTCATTACTCAAATGGGCCATTCTTTGAAAAGTGAAACTTTTTCGGAAAAATTGAAGTTTTATTTTTCTGTAGTTTTGTTCCATTTTTGGAATGATCCATGTGTAAAGTTTCATGAAATACATGATTTGAAGTTTAAAATGAAACTTTTTTACTCATTTGCATAAATTTACATATTTCAATATTTTTCTAATAATCATAATTCAGAAAATAATCAAGATATCAAAAGGATAATTAGCAAGCTCATTCTTCTCACTTTCCTGTACAGGTTGATACCAACTTTGTAAAAATTCAACCTTTCATTCTTTTCTAAACCCGATATTATAAAATTCCCATTTTTCCATTCATATTGTACATGTCACACACGTGACCACCCCAAAATGTCACACACGTGACCAGACGTTGCCACATAATTAAGTACTATAAAAAACAACGGTTTGATATAATTCTCATTCATTGCTATTGTTGTACTTACAAATGTATAGTACTTCTCTGGTAATAAGATCAACATTATAGCTATTCATATTTTAAAGAATTTTCCAAATGAAATTTAGTTATGAAAAAAGCGCTCCGTGCGAAGTCACACACGTGACCCATGCCATTTGACCTTTGACATTGAGTTACGTAATCCTTATAAAATCTTTTGTGTTAAGTTTGAAAGACTACAACATATTCAAGTCACATATGAAGTAAAAATCATTATAGTCTCATACTTACTGAAATATAAGCATCCCATTTCAAAATTTGTCATGTTTTGGGTCACACACGTGACCAAGAATGGCCCAAATACAAATCAAGACTTAATTTTGACCTTATTTTGGTACAAAAAGTACCAAAGGAAGTCAAAGAAACTTGTTTACATACCATGGTGAAAAGTCATGGAAAAGTCTTGGAATTCTTGCTGCAATATTCATGGAAAGTCAAGCGTATGAATCCTGTAAGTGTGGAGCCTTGTGTTATAGCGTGCCGGTCTATTCTGAGTATTGTAATTGGTCCAGGGTAATACACACGCTAGCCGTAGCCTAAGTCTAGTCAGATTTAATGAGAAGATAATTGTCCATAATGACTGCTTGCCCTTCCCTTTTATCTTGTTCCTTTTAGTTCAGTCTTTTAAAGCCTTTTTTTCATACTGTACATCCTGCTTCCCCTCTTCTTCATATTGTAGGGGTTTGCTGTATAATTAATGTAATGAAATTATTCAATTTAGCTGTCTATTTTAGCCTTCCCCTTCTTGCTTGTTTCTTTTGTTTCAGCTTTTGTTCGCACTTCCTGCTACCCCTCTTCATTTTTGGTTCGCTGTTTAATTAATGTAATGTAATTATTCAATTTTAGTTGTCTATTTCGGTCCTGTCTGGGAATTGTGGAATCGCCAACTTCCTTTTTCGGGAAAGCTGAGTAGTGAGTTGTCAGTGGCCTGGTCAGGCCGGTGAAATAATTTCTTCCCCTTTTCTGGTGGCCCAAAAGAAAAATTTACTAACCAGAACATTTGATTTCATGAGTAAACTTTTTACTATTCAAAATATCACATCTTTGCTGATCAATTCTGTGATTATAGATGAAGAAAACAAGATTTTTCTAATTTTTTCATGTTGGGTTGAAAATCTGCTTGCCCGATCGAAAGTAATGAGTAAAAATGCAAAGCGATATTCCCTAACTCATTGCACTGATTTTGTACACAGTTATAATAATTATAAATCTGAACACTTCAATGGTAAATATCTTTTTAACGAAAGGGGAAAAAAAACCTGTTTCATGTTTCTATTAGTAAATTTATGCGAATACAACAAGGTATGTGAGAACCAGTAGAGAGTTCTTAGTAAGATTCATGGATTTGGACAATGATCCTAGATCCCTTTAAGTTGATTTTTGATAATTATTTGCATAATTACTAACATAATTTGCTAGTGAAATGTATAATTTAGTATTTTTTGTAAGGGGGACCCAATTTACAAACTTCTGCTTCCATGGGGTCCAATAAACCATTTGTATAATTAATTATGGGATTGTCATTCCTATTTGTTATTTGTTTTATGGTTTGAATAAACTGAAATTGAACTAAAATTATTTAGATAATGAAAGGAGTTGATAACTGGGAACTTGTTGACCACTATAATTTGTTTGAATAAATAAGTAGAATAAGGTGTATACAAGTGTTTTCATATTCAATACTTCCTTTATAGAACGTAATATATAGCCATTCAATTTGCCATCTTTCTGACAAATTATATGAATTGATAAAAAGAATAATTAGCATATCCTGTTTTTCACAAGATCTATCCAGTTTCGAGACGTTGATTTCATGGAAACAAATATTCTAATTTTAACTTTCTAGTGAAATGTTCATGAATTTTACCCAAAGCAGGGGATGTTTTTCTCAACTTGTTGCTCAAAATCTGACATTAACAGCAACTCTGATTTTATCTGTCTAGCCAAGTTGTCATAATTTTAACCACAAAAGCGGGGTTTATGTTAATGTATTACTCACAATATGAGATTAAAAAAACGTCTAATTGTATCCCCCGAACCACTTCGGGGGATACTATGGATTTGGCCTCGTCGCGCCGCCGCCGCGTCCGCCGCGTCCGCCGCGTCCGCCGCGTCCGCCGCGTCCGCCGCAGAGATTTTCTTGTGAACGCTCTACAGGTCCGAGTTCTTGTCCGATCATTTTCTAATTTGGTATGAAGGTGTATTAAGGAAAGAGGATGAAGCCTATTGATTTTGGTGTGGGGCGGAGTCCTGGTTGCCATGGTAACCATGATATAAAGAAATAGTTAAGATTACCTTGTGAACGCTCTACAGGTCCGAGTTCTTGTCCGATCATTTTTTAATTTGGTATGAAGGTGTATTAAGGAAAGAGGATGAAGCCTATTGATTTTGGTGTGGGGCGGAGTCCTGGTTGCCATGGTAACCATGATATAAAGAAATAGTTAAGATTACCTTGTGAACGCTCTACAGGTCCGAGTTCTTGTCCGATCATTTTCTAATTTGGTATGAAGGTGTATTAAGGAAAGAGGATGAAGCCTATTGATTTTGGTGTGGGGCGGAGCCCTGGTTGCCATGGTAACCATGATATAAAGAAATAGTTAAGATTACCTTGTGAACGCTCTACAGGTCCGAGTTCTTGTCCGATCATTTTCTAATTTGGTATGAAGGTGTATTAAGGAAAGAGGATGAAGCCTATTGATTTTGGTGTGGGGCGCGGTCCTGGTTGCCATGGTAACCATGATATAAATAAATAGTTAATATTACCTTGTGAACGCTCTACAGGTCCGAGTTCTTGTCTGATCATTTTCTAATTTGGTATGAAGGTGTCTTAAGGAAAGAGGATGAAGCCTTTAGATTTTGGTGTGGGGCGGAGTCCTGGTTGCCATGGTAACCATGATATAAAGAAATAGTTAAGATTACCTTGTGAACGCTCTACAGTTCCGAGTTCTTGTCCGATCATTTTCTAATTTGGTATGAAGGTGTCTTAAGGAAAGAGGATGAAGCCTATTGATTTTGGTGTGGGGCGGAGTCCTGGTTGCCATGGTAACCATGATATAAAGAAATAGTTAAGATTACCTTGTGAACGCTCTACAGGTCCGAGTTCTTGTCCGATCATTTTCTAATTTGGTATGAAGGTGTATTAAGGAAAGAGGATGAAGCCTATTGATTTTGGTGTGGGGCGGAGTCCTGGTTGCCATGGTAACCATGATATAAAGAAATAGTTAAGATTACCTTGTGAACGCTCTACAGGTCCGAGTTCTTGTCCGATCATTTTCTAATTTGGTATGAAGGTGTATTAAGGAAAGAGGATGAAGCCTATTGATTTTGGTGTGGGGCGGAGCCCTGGTTGCCATGGTAACCATGATATAAAGAAATAGTTAAGATTACCTTGTGAACGCTCTACAGGTCCGAGTTCTTGTCCGATCATTTTCTAATTTGGTATGAAGGTGTATTAAGGAAAGAGGATGAAGCCTATTGATTTTGGTGTGGGGCGCGGTCCTGGTTGCCATGGTAACCATGATATAAATAAATAGTTAATATTACCTTGTGAACGCTCTACAGGTCCGAGTTCTTGTCTGATCATTTTCTAATTTGGTATGAAGGTGTCTTAAGGAAAGAGGATGAAGCCTTTAGATTTTGGTGTGGGGCGGAGTCCTGGTTGCCATGGTAACCATGATATAAAGAAATAGTTAAGATTACCTTGTGAACGCTCTACAGGTCCGAGTTCTTGTCCGATCATTTTCTAATTGTATCCCCCGAACCACTTCGGGGGATACTATGGATTTGGCCTCGTCGCGCCGCCGCCGCCGCCGCCGCCGCGTCCGCCGCGTCCGCCGCAGAGATTTTCTTGTGAACGCTCTACAGGTCCGAGTTCTTGTCCGATCATTTTCTAATTTGGTATGTAGGTGTATTAAGGAAAGAGGATGAAGCCTATTGATTTTGGTGTGGGGCGGAGTCCTGGTTGCCATGGTAACCATGATATAAAGAAATAGTTAAGATTACCTTGTGAACGCTCTACAGGTCCGAGTTCTTGTCCGATCATTTTTTAATTTGGTATGAAGGTGTATTAAGGAAAGAGGATGAAGCCTATTGATTTTGGTGTGGGGCGGAGTCCTGGTTGCCATGGTAACCATGATATAAAGAAATAGTTAAGATTACCTTGTGAACGCTCTACAGGTCCGAGTTCTTTTCCGATCATTTTCTAATTTGGTATGAAGGTGTATTAAGGAAAGCGGATGAAGCCTATTGATTTTGGTGTGGGGCGGAGTCCTGGTTGCCATGGTAACCATGATATAAAGAAATAGTTAAGATTACCTTGTGAACGCTCTACAGGTCCGAGTTCTTGTCCGATCATTTTCTAATTTGGTATGAAGGTGTATTAAGGAAAGAGGATGAAGCCTATTGATTTTGGTGTGGGGCGGAGCCCTGGTTGCCATGGTAACCATGATATAAAGAAATAGTTAAGATTACCTTGTGAACGCTCTACAGGTCCGAGTTCTTGTCCGATCATTTTCTAATTTGGTATGAAGGTGTATTAAGGAAAGAGGATGAAGCCTATTGATTTTGGTGTGGGGCGCGGTCCTGGTTGCCATGGTAACCATGATATAAATAAATAGTTAATATTACCTTGTGAACGCTCTACAGGTCCGAGTTCTTGTCCGATCATTTTCTAATTTGGTATGAAGGTGTATTAAGGAAAGAGGATGAAGCCTATTGATTTTGGTGTGGGGCGGAGCCCTGGTTGCCATGGTAACCATGATATAAAGAAATAGTTAAGATTACCTTGTGAACGCTCTACAGGTCCGAGTTCTTGTCCGATCATTTTCTAATTTGGTATGAAGGTGTATTAAGGAAAGCGGATGAAGCCTATTGATTTTGGTGTGGGGCGGAGTCCTGGTTGCCATGGTAACCATGATATAAAGAAATAGTTAAGATTACCTTGTGAACGCTCTACAGGTCCGAGTTCTTGTCTGATCATTTTCTAATTTGGTATGAAGGTGTCTTAAGGAAAGAGGATGAAGCCTTTAGATTTTGGTGTGGGGCGGAGTCCTGGTTGCCATGGTAACCATGATATAAAGAAATAGTTAAGATTACCTTGTGAACGCTCTACAGGTCCGAGTTCTTGTCCGATCATTTTCTAATTTGGTATGAAGGTGTCTTAAGGAAAGAGGATGAAGCCTATTGATTTTGGTGTGGGGCGGAGTCCTGGTTGCCATGGTAACCATGATATAAAGAAATAGTTAAGATTACCTTGTGAACGCTCTACAGGTCCGAGTTCTTGTCCGATCATTTTCTAATTTGGTATGAAGGTGTATTAAGGAAAGAGGATGAAGCCTTTTGATTTTGGTGTGGGGCGGAGTCCTGGTTGCCATGGTAACCATGATATAAAGAAATAGTTAAGATTACCTTGTGAACGCTCTATAGATCCGAGTTCTTGTCTGATCATTTTCTAATTTGGTATGAAGGTGTATTAAGGAAAGAGGATGAAGCCTATTGATTTTGGTGTGGGGCGGAGTCCTGGTTGCCATGGTAACCATGATAACCATGATATAAAGAAATAGTTAAGATTACCATGTGAACGCTCTACAGGTCCGAGTTCTTGTCCGATCATTTTCTTATTTGGTATGAAGGTGTATTAAGGAAAGAGGATGAAGCCTATTGATTTTGGTGTGGGGCGGATTCATGGTTGCCGTTGTGTGTAAGAGATTTAGGTTCAGACATCAAATCCAGAAATACATGTCTAAAAAGTACCAGGGCCATGCACAATTATTGCAAATATCTCAGCTGAGGGATGAAAAGAAAGATCAGGGGATCTACTTTGCATAGGTATAGATTGTTAGAATGAGAAAAAAATGAAGTAATATTTTCAATAAATCCATTATCAAACAGCAAATTAATTAATACTTGAGTCATTTGAAAACTTACTTGACATTAAAATAATGTTTTTTAAACTGAATGAGATATATGATTCTCTAGAGACTCTAGTACACTTGAATACTGATCCCCCTATAATTGATAAACAAATCCAAGTATAACACCTTGTTCAAAACCCTAAACAATGACGATTGGCTGCAATTGTTTTTAACTGCTGCATAATGTAAGAGCCTGTTACATATGCCAATATTAATGAGCTCCGCAAGTTAGCAAAGGCCTCGCCGCTGACGCGGCTCAGTCCAGCGATCACTGCTGTAAGCGCACATCGCCTTGTCTATTAATCAGACCCTGCTCGGAGGACAAACAGCGCGCGAGGCCTTGCCCAAAGGCTACTGCCAGCCTAGTAGAACAACGTACACCACCAAACTTGTTCAGTTCACAATATTACAACCCACAAAAGTGCAATGCAATTGGTTCGGGGGATACATGTGCTCGGCTGCGCGACCCGCCGAGCGCGCAATTTCTAGTTTGGTATGAAGGTGTCTTAAGGAAAGAGGATGAAGCCTATTGATTTTGGTGTGGGGCGGAGTCCTGGTTGCCATGGTAACCATGATATAAAGAAATAGTTAAGATTACCTTGTGAACGCTCTACAAGTCCGAGTTCTTGTCCGATCATTTTCTAATTTGGTATGAAGGTGTATTAAGGAAAGAGGATGAAGCCTTTTGATTTTGGTGTGGGGCGGAGTCCTGGTTGCCATGGTAACCATGATATAAAGAAATAGTTAAGATTACCTTGTGAACGCTCTATAGATCCGAGTTCTTGTCTGATCATTTTCTAATTTGGTATGAAGGTGTATTAAGGAAAGAGGATGAAGCCTATTGATTTTGGTGTGGGGCGGAGTCCTGGTTGCCATGGTAACCATGATAACCATGATATAAAGAAATAATGCAATTGGTTCGGGGGATACATGTGCTCGGCTGCGCGACCCGCCGAGCGCGCAATTTCTAGTTTAAATTATCTAGAACTATTTACATCCTTTTGTCTTTAAGAAGTTGAACATTTTGTTTTTGTAATGAAATAAAAAATTTAAAAAACATTACTTTATTTGTCTTGTAATTTGTTAGTATTTTTTCCAGTAAGTAGATGATTTCTCTGTTGCCTAGTGTTTTTAAAACATTTCAGATTTGGTATGTCTATATAGTCAGGATTTAGTAATTTTTCCAAATAAGTGGGATTTATTATTTTTCCGCCGCTAATTCCTTGTGGGTCAGTTATTGTAGTCTTTTCCGCTCGTGAAGACGCAACGTCAGATTTATTGTTTCCCCTTTTTCCGCTTCCTAACGCTCCCTCCTTTTGTTCTTTTTTCTCCTTGACTTAAGTTGCATTTTACCCCATTTCACATATTCTACTGTACAGTATTAATATATCCTGTAGTTTGACTAAACAATATTAATTTGAAACACTTTAGAGTTGATCTCAGTTGATAAGTGACACATAATTTGAAATGATAGTTACAAACATGAGATCTTCTTTTTAACCCATCACTTCCAAAATGCCACCTTTTTTCATATGATGACACACGCGGTACCCCGGGGTACCGTTGTACCCCGGGGTACCGCGTTGTGTAGCGCCATCTTGTGTCCACTCGAAGCACAACCGTATTGCGTTGTGTATGCAGTGCAGCGCGCGATTGTATGGGCTTGGTACGAACAGTCACGTCACGTTCACGTTAACATCACGTGAACGGTTCTGTACCTTTTGTGAAACAGGTCACCCAAATCTACGAAGTGTAGGGTAAAGTGACCCAACAATTTGTCGTTTTCCATGCCGGTAAAACTCGAAGTGTCGCGTTAACCAAATCGTGACGTGAGCGTTTAATCAAGATTTTTAAAATTGCAAACGCTTGTTACTAAGACTAGACATACACGCGCAAAGAGATTTAAAAATGTCGACGAAAATGCCGATACCCCCTTATCAAATCTTTTCAATCATTATGTTTATAATATGTACGTGCATAATTCAGAGTAATCTGAGACAATAATATGCAGTTCTGTCATTTAGGTAATGTACAACCATACCACTTGCATTATTTGTCTTGTTATTGGAGTATTTCTAAAGACGTGTCGTGCGTGGATTTTGGCAAATGTTGATTTCCAGCTGAATTGCTACACGCAGCGGACAATTCAGTTCGCATACGCCTGAAGTTCCCGTGCTCGACGTCTGAGCGTACTGGCCCTTAACGGCGTTGTATGTGCATATTATGCCTGTGAAAGTGAGTGAGTGAGTGAGTGAGTGAGTGAGTTGCAGTGATCAATGAGTTTAAAAGTAATAAAACAATGATTTGATTAATAGTGTTTATTTATGGTTATTGAATCGAGTCAATCTATCAATTAATCAGTCAATCATTATAATGAAACAATCACACCAACCTATCAATATTAAATAAATCAATTAATGTATTTGACATTCGAACTAGCTACTTGTAGGCAGTGGCGTACCCAGGATTTTTTCAAGGGGTGGGTGTAGGGGGGGGGGGATATTTCGTCAGACAAATTGAAGTAAGCGGGGGGAGTGTGGGTAGGGGGTGTCCGTAGAAAATTACCGCAGCCGAGGACGAGACCAGGACCGGTCACAAATTTCGAGGCCGAGACCAAGACATTTCTTGAATTATGTAAGGGGGTGGGGATGGGGGTAGGGGGTGTCCATCCCCCTGCCCCCAGGCCTGTGTACGCCTATAATTGGTATTTACAGTATAGGTAGGACGGGTTCGTTCACGATTAAATTTACCGAGAATTAGTCTCTTCTCAACGACAATTTACATTAATTTGTTTTACGCAAGCGCCAATTTACGTGAGCTTTCATGAATTACATATAGTATATCTACAAACTGTTGGGTCACGTAATCCAACACTTCGTAGATTTGGGTGACCTGTTTCACAAAAGGTACAGAACTTTTACGTGACGTGACGTGAACGTGACGTGACTGTTCGTACCAAGCCGATTGTATGCACGCTATACCCTGGTACAGCCCTAAAAAATAAATAAATAATTAAACAAAATGGCGGATATTCGTTTGGTACCCCAGGGTACCATTTATGTCATCATATATAGAGTTGTTCTCAGTGGATATGTGACACACATACATGTTCCTTCATTGACATACTAGTTTTTCCCTGGTTCAGGTAAGCAATGGGTTAAAACCAAATTATTCCTCTTGGGTACAGAGGAAAGTTTTTTGGGTACCTAGAAATTGTACTGCAAACTTTCTCATGGAGTTAATCTCAGTTTTAAAATGGCTCGTACATGTTCCTTTATTGACGTACAAGTTGTTTCCTGGTTAATGTAAGCGATGGGTTAAAAGTATTTTCTTCGGCTCGCTCGAGTACAAAGGACATTTTTTGGGGTTCATGGAAATTGGCATGCAAACTTTCTCATGTAGTTAATCTCAGTTGATATGTGGCACATACATTTCTTTCATTGACATATTGGTTGGTCTATGGTTTGTAGGAACGATGGGTTAAAAACATTTTCTTCCGCTCAAGTACAAAGCAAAGTTTGTAGCTACCTGAACATTTTAATACAAACCATCTCATGAAAGTAATCTCAGTTTTAAAATTTCAATGTGTTCCTTCATTGACGTACTGGTTGGTCGGTGGTGTGTGGGAACTATGGGTTAAAACATTTTCTTCCGCTGGAGTTCAAAGCAAAGTGTTTTGCTACCTGGAAATTGTCAATATCCTCCCTCTGTCATTTCCCAGCCATGTGAAATATCGTCATAATTGATGTCCTGCTCTTAAAAAGTATGATTTATGTACCCAGGATATGTTATGAAAATTGTTTTTCTTCTTGGATTTGGAGATTATGTCCCAAAATAGGTGACCTACAACGATCTACAAACACAAACCAGTAAGAGCTAGAATGTTGTAGAGTTTCCTACAAGAATAACAAAGTATCATTCCTACAAATGTCAATTGTATGAAGTCAACGCTGTGCTTCTTAGGGCATCATGTTTTTTTGTCTTCTTTTTTTAATTTGCTAGACATGTGAAATATTGTTATGATTGATGTCGCGGTCGTAAAAGTATGATTTATTTATCCAGGATATGCACAGAAATATTGATTTTTCTTGGATCTTGAGGGTATGTCCTGAAAATAGTTGAACTACAAACGCAGTGCGGTAATAGGTAGAAAGTTGAAGAGTTTCTTAGAAGAGAAAATTAAGTGACATTAATGTAAACCATGTATGGCTTCTTCTCAGCTCATTAAAGGGATCTAGTAACTTTGTTGAGATGTGCAAAAACTGATGAATGGTTGATGCAATGTATACTGTTGTTATCTCATATGTCCTCAGGGTATTGTGTGAAAATTTCAGGTCAAATGGACAATGTATGGCCAAGTAATGAGCGAAAATGCAAAGTGATATTGGGTGATATTCACCAACTCACTGCATTCACTTTGTACAGGGATGAAAATCTCGCCCGGAGATTTTCTTATCTAAATACTTCAATCATACATATCTTTGTAATGAAAGGGAAATTTGAAAAACCGAAAGCTGTCCCATGATTTTATTGTTAATACGAATACAACAAGGTATAAAGGAACCGCTAGAATTACAATTTTATTTTGAGGATTTGGACAATGTTACTAAGTCCCTTTAAGGCTAAAACGTTTTGTGTAAAAATAACATATTACAATAATTTGTTTAAATGTTATAAACATGTTTTTGAAGAGCCAAAATACTGAGCACTGGAAAGCCCTGCTTTCTCAATAGTGACAAACCAAATCTATTTTGTTTTCGAGTTGTGATTGTCTTGGGTATTTTGTTGGTATAGCGCCATCTACAGATGGAAAGGGGAGAATCAGCTACCAATTTAATACCCTATCAATCCCACCGTCCCATTATGGTCCATTGATGGATAGTGTACACAAACTCAATGACCTTATCATTGAATGTACAGACTGTCCCAGAAAAAACGAAACCGGGTTTCATGGCAGAAATTTTCTGTCATAATGAATCATTTCTTTGATGATATATATATGTCTGAAAAGCTCTGTGTCTCTTCTTTCATTTGATGTACAACTTATGGCACATAATTCACGCAAGACTGAATTAGAACAATGGAAAGAGGTGTTACCAAAATTCGATTTGCGCGCAGAAATTGCAAGTTTGGGTGAGGTTTTGGGGAGAGTTTTAAGAGTAGTAAACGTACTTCTTTTGAAAAAGGACAGACACCGCATGAAAATTCATAATTTTATCTTTTATATGACACCTCATGATTAAAAAATAAATTATAAATGCCAGAGAACGAGTACAATGAAATCATGCTTGATTCCAGCCCAAATGGGTAATTTTCCTGATCTAGCCTGTTTCCCATGGTTTCCCTGATCCCCATGTTTGTGTAAATTCACTCATGCATCAAAGTCCATTGTCAGGAAAGGTGAGCGACTTCTTACTCAACTTTCACTCATTTGGGCAGAAATCAGGCATGGTTTCATTGTACTCGTTCTCTGGCATAAATCATTAATTTTTTTAGCATGAGGTGTCATGTAAAAGATACAAATATGAACTTTCATGTGGTGTTTGTCCTTTTAAAAAATAAGTACGTTTACAACCCTTAAAACTCACCCAAACTTAAAATTTATGCGTGCAAATGGAATATTGGTAACACCACTTTCCATTGTTCTAATTCAGTCATGCTTGAATTATGTGCCATAAGTTGTACATCAAATGAAAGAAGAGACACAGAGCTTTTCAGACATATATATATCATCAAGGAAATTATTCATTATGACAGAAAATTTCTGCCATGAAACCCGGTTTCGTTTTATCTGAGACACGGTGTATAGTACTTAAGGGTTTAAGTGAATATAATGCAGATACAGATCATGCACGTTTGTATTCAGGATGTTACTATCAATTCACCCCTTTGCCATTTGAATCCTTGCAATATTTATCTAAATTATCATAGAAGTAACCATTAAATGCTAACTGTAAGCATTTCAGTACTGAAAAATAATAATTGGAACATAAATATTTAAAGAAGTCAAATGCCGAAAGGGTTATTTTGTGGTAGTATCTTTAACATTATGACCACATTTGCTTGGACAGTTTATCTGTTCCCTTATAGGGCCATTCTTGGTCACGTGTGTGACCCAAAACATGACAAATTTTGAAATGGGATGCTTATATTTCAGTAAGTATGAGACTATAATGATTTTTACTTCATATGTGACTTGAATATGTTGTAGTCTTTCAAACTTAACACAAAAGATTTTATAAGGATTACGTAACTCAATGTCAGAGGTCAAATGGCATGGGTCACGTGTGTGACTTCGCACGGAGCGCTTTTTTCATAACTAAATTTCATTTGGAAAATTCTTTAAAATATGAATAGCTATAATGTTCATCTTATTACCAGAGAAGTACTATACATTTGTAAGTACAACAATAGCAATGAATGAGAATTATATAAAACCGTTGTTTTTTATAGTACTTAATTATGTGGCAACGTCTGGTCACGTGTGTGACATTTTGGGGTGGTCACGTGTGTGACATGTACAATATGAATGGAAAAATGGGAATTTTATAATATCGGGTTTAGAAAAGAATGAAAGGTTGAATTTTTACAAAGTTGGTATCAACCTGTACAGGAAAGTGAGAAGAATGAGCTTGCTAATTATCCTTTTGATATCTTGATTATTTTCTGAATTATGATTATTAGAAAAATATTGAAATATGTAAATTTATGCAAATGAGTAAAAAAGTTTCATTTTAAACTTCAAATCATGTATTTCATGAAACTTTACACATGGATCATTCCAAAAATGGAACAAAACTACAGAAAAATAAAACGTCAATTTTTCCGAAAAAGTTTCACTTTTCAAAGAATGGCCCTATAGATTTTGCAATGCCCATAGAGTTATTAAATACAGAACCAACAAGGCTCCAGTAAGCAATGGGTTAAAAGTTGCCAAAGATTGATGCAACCTTGGTGTGAAAAAAAATAAGACTTGCATGACACCTTTGTGACATATTATTCAGAAATATGGTCCAAATTTGGAAAGTCACGTATTAAAAGGATAACAGTTTCATAGAATCTGGTACAGGGACAGTAAGTATCTAATTGATACTGACTGCAGTCCCAAGGTGAAAAGGTGACTTAGAATGGTCTACGTTTTCCCACAACAGTATAGAAACAAAGTTATGTGACAGAGTTTTTGATGTATGAAAGGGGTTATGCATCAGAAAGTATCAACATTTTGAAAGTCTGTGGTATGAAAAGGGTAACATATTTAACGAATTATGCATGAAGGCTATACTAGTGAAGTTGCTAGGATGAGATTAACCCATTGCCTATGCGGAACCTGGTGGGCCGTGTATTCACTCTATGGGGATTGCAAAATCTAGTCATTGAAAGTTAGACAGTCTCATCACAAATATTATCAAAATGCAATACTGGAGATTGAATGATTAACACTGTGTCTAAAACAGTTCAAATTTTAATCTCTGGTATGAAAAGGGTATCTCTAGAAATCACCAAATTAGGAATAGGACTAGAAAAGAGTCTTTTATTTAGTATGAAAAGATCACACAGAGTATCTAAATTTGGAACTGAAGTATAAAAGGGGTAACAGGGGCTCATCAGTAATTTCCTATTTATATGAGATCAGTCATAAGAAGTGTGAAGTGGTATTGTAGATCATGTCAATTTAGAACCTAACGTAAAAAGGGTAACAGATTGCAGACTCTAGGTATATGCTATGAAGGTTAGTTAGTAAATAAAGTAGCTAAAATGAGATCTGTCTGCAGTTACAAGGTCTTGTCCTGGCGCTGGTGTGCCCTTGGCCCCTAGTTTGAGGCTTATGGGACAGTTCTAAGGCCTGTCAGGCACAGTAGCTGACATTGTGGGTTGGCATTGTTTAGAGGACGGTGTTAATTAGAGCCATATGTCCCCATAAATCATTTGATTTGGTTACTTCTAGCATTTATTTAGCAATGTTACATTTACTGTCTAAATTTATATTGTCAAAGAGCTAGAGTGGATATTGATGATGATGAAAAAAGATGATGTTAATGATGGTGATGATGGTGATGATGGTGATGGTGATGATTATGATGATGATGATGATGATGATGATGGTGATGATGATGATGATGGTGATGATGATGATGGTGATGATGGTGATGATGATGATGATGATGTTGATGATGATGATGATGTTGATGGTGATGATGATGATGATGATGATGATGATGATGATGATGATGATGATGATGATGATGATGATGAAGAAGAAGATGGTGATGGTGATGATGGTGATGATGATGATGATGATGACGATGATGATGATGGTGGTGATGATGATAAAGATGATGATAATGACGATGACAACGACAATGATGATGAGGAGGAGGATAATGGTGATGGTGATAAAATACAAAATTGTAAGCCAAATTATGTTAAATATCATGTGAAAAGTGTCTGAATAGTACAACTTTTACAAACAAATTTCTAGGGCAGCTGTTCACAAATTGCACCATTTTGTGTAAATGTTGGTGTACACACCTTCATGTATAAATCAAATAGTAAGGAAGGGTGATTTGAAGAGCAGTATACTGTCTTACACATCACCCTGTGTTACCCTACTAACCTTATAATGCCTTCCAGTAACTTAGGAGTGAAGTTTGCCAACAATGGACCCCATAGAGCCTGACCCCAAACTTGACACGACCCCGACTGGAATGTGACCCTTTGTTGTTTGTCTGCACCCATGGGTGGGGGTGTGTGTACTCGCCCTATTTTAGAAGACTGAATTTTTTCGATCTACTTTACTTCAGCTGTAGTACTAGTAGGTTCGTTCTCCAACAATTCAAAACTGCTCAGATTTTTCAATGGCATTGTGTTCGATGAAAATTGAAAGATTCCAACTGTAGTGCTGCTTTTATAATTCCTTTGTGGAGCAGTTTATCTCTATGAGATGGTGTTCTCAAATTATGACAGATTTTAAGAGATACATGTTCAGTATGATTAATTACTATAGAAGACACAATTCAGTGTTATTTAATGGATATGGGTATGTTTACTTGCCTTTTTTCAGAGTCTGGATTTACTTTTTCTACTTCAAAATCAAAACTGTTTAGATTTGTTCAATGGCATTCTGTTCCTTTTCTCAGTACTATGCTAAACTGTAATGGCCTTGTGTATTGAGAAAGATTCTTACTACTGTTTTCATACATGATTCCTATCTAGAGCAGTAGCGAAGAAACAATCTGTGTTAATTAACTGATCAACTTAATTTAACTTGCACAAATCTAGAGGGGAACATACAGAAATAAGGACACAAAGAAAAATGAGCATACACACATACACATACGCAAAAACAAAGAAATGTGAGGACACACACATCCACACCCACACAAACAGAAATGCAAGCACATGCAAACACCAACTGACCAAGACACACATTGAACACACAAACATACACACAGACATATATTGAACACAGATCACAACAGAAGAACACAATAGAACAGAAGTGACAGATGGAATGGGGTAAATAAAAACCAAAGAATCAGTGAACTCTACCCCAGGGCATGATACTAGTGATGCACCTATCAGTATCATAACAAAGCTGTTCAGCTTTCTGTTTCCTTAGTCCATACATTAATAGAGTGGTGAAGTGTGATGTCATAAATGATGTCATAAACATTTTTTTCAGAATTTTCAAATTTGGACTTCATTTTCAGAAAGAGCATAACAAATACTGTCCAAATACCGAAAATCAAAGGAATAGGTTACGTATTGCCGAGATATGCCCATCTGAATGATTTTTTGGTCAATGGGCAATCAGTGCATTATAACACTGATTGCCCATTGAAGTAAAATTCATTCGGATGGGCATATCTCAGTCAATACGTAACCTATTCCTTTGATTTTCGGTATTTGGACATTATTTGTTATGCTCTTTCTGAAAATGAAGTCCAAATTTGAAAATTCGAAAAAAGTGTTTTTATGACGTCATGGCTTCTGTACTCTATGTAGATGAGCATCATGGGGATGAGGAGGAGGGGGGAGGGGGGGGGGGGAGGGGGGGGAGGGGGGGGGGGGGAGGGGGGGGGGAGAGTTAGAGGATGAGGGGGAGGACAGGGGAAATTAAAGGGATCTTGTGACTCTGTTGACAAGTGCAAAAACTGGCAAATTGTTTGATAAAATGTGTATTTCTGTGATATATGTCCACAGAGTGATGTGTGAAAGTTCTATGGTAAATGAGTATCATATGACTTGAGTAATGAACAAAAATGGAAAGCGATATTCAATAACCCATTGCACTGAGTTTGTACACATTTACAATTATCCAGTAGATCATTATAGATTGGAACACTTCAATCCTAAATATCTTTATAATGAAGGATAAATTTGGAAAACTGAAAGATGATTCATGCTAAAATTGTCATACAATGCCCACGAGGTATGTAATAACTGCTAGAGTTTTAATTAAATTTTGTGTATTTGACTGTGTTAATAGATCCCTTTAATGAAGATGAGCATCATGATGATGATGAGGAGGAGGAGTAAGAAGAGGAGGAGGAGGTCGACAGTGATGGGGGAAATTAAAAACATACAGTGAGATCATTCTAATGACACGGGTTCATAATGGAAAAAATGACTAATTGTTTGCATGTTCACCAGCCTTGATCGTCAAATTGACATGTATATACGCCCAGCGTGATGATTTATCTCATGATGGAATTGTGCAAACAAAATGGACAGAAATTAAGGCAAGGGCTGACAACATCCAAATGATGCCAGCCAGGGTCCATATTATTCAGGGAATATGTATATTTGGACAGGGTCTCATTCTGCGCCCATTGTCAATTCTGCGCCCATTGGATAGGAATGACTCACTTTCTGAGTCACCGGAATTGGGGGGGAAACCACCAACAAATTGTGAACCCCAATCATTTCACCCTTCCCCTTTCTCCTTTTCCTCTAAAATATATGAAATGACTAATGAGAGTCGGACCTCAAAAGTGTTTTTATGACGTCATGGCTTCTGTACTCTATGTAGATGAGCATCATGGGGATGAGGAGGAGGGGGGAGGGGGGGGGGGAGGGGGGGGGGGGAGGGGGGGGGGAGAGTTAGAGGATGAGGGGGAGGACAGGGGAAATTAAAGGGATCTTGTGACTCTGTTGACAAGTGCAAAAACTGGCAAATTGTTTGATAAAATGTGTATTTCTGTGATATATGTCCACAGAGTGATGTGTGAAAGTTCTATGGTAAATGAGTATCATATGACTTGAGTAATGAACAAAAATGGAAAGCGATATTCAATAACCCATTGCACTGAGTTTGTACACATTTACAATTATCCAGTAGATCATTATAGATTGGAACACTTCAATCCTAAATATCTTTATAATGAAGGATAAATTTGGAAAACTGAAAGATGATTCATGCTAAAATTGTCATACCAATGCCACGAGGTATGTAATAACTGCTAGAGTTTTAATTAAATTTTGTGTATTTTGACTGTGTTAATAGATCCCTTTAATGAAGATGAGCATCATGATGATGATGAGGAGGAGGAGTAAGAAGAGGAGGAGGAGGTCGACAGTGATGGGGGAAATTAAAAACATACAGTGAGATCATTCTAATGACACGGGTTCATAATGGAAAAATGACTAATTGTTTGCATGTTCACCAGCCTTGATCGTCAAATTGACATGTATATACGCCCAGCGTGATGATTTATCTCATGATGGAATTGTGCAAACAAAATGGACAGAAATTAAGGCAAGGGCTGACAACATCCAAATGATGCCAGCCAGGGTCCATATTTATTCAGGGAATATGTATATTTGGACAGGGTCTCAATTCTGCGCCCATTGGATAGGAATGACTCACTTTCTGAGTCACCGGAATTGGGGGGAAACCACCAACAAATTGTGAACCCCAATCATTTCACCCTTCCCCTTTCTCCTTTTCCTCTAAAATATATGAAATGACTAATGAGAGTCGGACCTCATTTAACCCATCAAGGACGGAGTCCCAAATATTTAAAATATATCAAATTGGCAACATATTGTGATATTTTAAAAACAGATTTGGGCATTCAAATTGGCAACTTTGCGGCAAAGTCACTTCATATTTGTCTTAAATTGTAATTACTAAATATTTTCCACCTATTTTTCGTCATTAAAAGGTCTACCAAAATTAGGAGTTGCCAATTTGTAGAGGAAAACAATGATCAATTTTGCCCTAAAACAGCTCTCGTCCTTGATGGGTTAATGTTGAGATGTAAATGGGGGGAACGTACCAACAAAATTGAATCTGTAATGGTTTCCCCTTCTCTTTCTATACCCCCCCCCCCCCCCCCCCCCAAAGTGAAATCATGAGTAATTTGGCCTTGCATGCTTGTTTGAGATTTGACATGAAATCGTGGAAAGAGCCAAAGGAATGCAATCTCTAATTATCTTCCGCTTTATACTTCAACCCCCTACTTTTCAAAATGTCTGAAGTGACTAACATTCCTTAATCGGACCTTGTTGCTGGTTGAGATTGAACAAAATGTAATCTCCATTTATCTTTCCTTTTGCGTCGCAAAAGGGGGTGAAATTCTGAGTAATCTGGTCGTGTTTCAGGTTGAGATGTATTAGAGAAAAGCCTATGAACTACAATAATCGTCTGCTCTTACCCCTTTTCTCTTCCTCCAAAATTGATTTGATCTTGTTTCAGGTTTATATAAAAATAACTAGGTAAAGCACACAAAGAAGTAAATGCAATCTCTAGCCATTTTCCCTCCCAAAAGTGAAATTATGAGTAATGCCCATGTTTCTGGTTTGAGATCGGAGATAAAATGGTGGAAATCACTAAAAAGGAACATGAAATCCAATAATCATCAGCTTTCTGGTCGAGATGTAATAGGGGGAAGCACCAACAAAATGCCATCAAATCTCCATTAACAAATGCTTTAGAGCCCCAAAGAGGAGTCAAATTCTTTGCAATCAGGTTGAGATTTAATAGGGAAAAGCACATGAACTCCAATAATAATTTGCTTTTATACCCCTTCTCCCTTCCTCCAAAATACAGGGTGGCCCCAACAAAATGGAACGGGGCACTTCCCAAAATATGGTAACAAAATGATTATGTCCATCGGATAGGGTGTCTTTTCAAATGAAAAACGATACTAAGAACAGTCATTTTGGTCGTGTAGTTTGTGTGTTAGGGCGCTGTGAGTGACACCATGTAAGGTTCCCATTTTTTTCAATTTTTACCAAGTCTGTGTCTGATAAATCGCACTTACTGCCCGTCATAGCATCGAAAAACAAGCATTACGCGCGCCATTGTTAGTGTGCATTTATTAGCTGTGTGCGGAGAGAATGGGCATAGTTGTTCGATACTATAATGACTGGCAGTAAGTCTGATTTATCAGGCACTGACTTGGTAAAAATTGTCAAAAATGGGAACCTGACATGGTGTCACTCACAGCGCCCTAAAACAAAAACTACATGACCAAAGTGACTATATTCCTGGTATCGTTTTTCATTGGAAAAGACACCCTATTCGATGGACATAATCATTTTGTTACTTTATTTTGGGAAGTGCCCCGTTCCGTTTTTTGGGGGGCCACCGTGTATATAGAATGTCTGACAGTGATTTTATCTTGTTTTTTTGCTTAGATGAAATAGGGGGTAAGCACCAACAAAATGCAATCTCCATTCATCTTACACTTCTTCCCAAAATAAGGTAAAATTATGAGTAATTCAACCTTGCTTCTGGTTTGAGATCCAAGATAAAATAGTGGAAATCACCAAAAGGAACATGAACTCCAATAATCATCTGCCTAACTTGTCCCCCTCCTTCCAACATTTTGGAAATGACTAATAGTGATTGGACTTAATTTCTGGTTGAGATGTAATAAGGAGGAGAGCATCAACATACTGCATTCTCCATTTATCTTCCCTTTTGCATCCCAAAAGGGGGTGAAATTCTTAGTAATCTGGCCGTGTTTCAGGTTGAAATGTAATAGCGAAAAGCGCATGAACTCCAATATTTGTCTGCTTTACTCCCTCCCTCCAAAATATCTAGAACGACTAATAGTGATTTGATCTTGTTTCTGGTTGAGCTGAAATAGGGGGTAAGCACCAACAAAATGCAATCTCCAATCATCTTACACTTCTTTCCAAAATAAGGTCAAATTATGAGTAATTTGGCCTTTCTTCTGGTTTGAGATTTGAGATTGAATAGTGGAAAGCATCAAAGGAACACAACCTCTTTTTGTTTTCATTATGTTTATTCATCCATGTGCCCCAAAAAGGGGTTGAAATTGTGAGTGAAAATGAGAGTAATGAGACCATGTTTCTGGTCGAGATGAAATCGTGTTAACTCCAATAATCTCTTGCCTTACCCCAATTCCCTTTTTTAAATAAAAGGTTGAAATCGTGAGTAACCGGGTCTCATTTCTGGTTTACATGAAAAATGGGAAAAGAACAAACTCCAAAGTAACACAATCTCAATTTATTTATCCATATGCCCTCCAAAGGTGTTTAAATGATGAGTAATTCGACCATGTTTCTGGTCAAGATGAAATCATGTTTCATTGGTTCTTTCTCAAACTATCTCCAATAATATCTTGTCTTACCCCAATTCCCTTTGAAAAAAAGGTTGAATCTATGAGTAAACGGGTCTCATTTCTGGTTTACATGAAACATGGGAAAGGAACAAACTCCAAAGGAACACAATCTCAATTCATTCATCCATATGCCCCCTAAAAGGTGGTTAAATGATGAGTAATTAAGACCGTGTTTCTGGGCGAGATGAAATCGTCTGTAATTGGTACTTTCTCATATCTCCTGTAGTCTCTTGCCTAACCCCCACTCCCTTGAAAAAAGGTTGAATCTATGAGTAACCAGATCTCATTTCTGGTTTACATCAAACATGGGAGAGCACCAAACTCCAAAAGAACACAATCTCAATTTATTCATCTCTATATGCTCCCCAAAATTAAATTAAATTGTGGGTGAAATTTAGGGTATGAGACCATGTTTCTGGTCGAGATGAAATCGTGTTTCAATCTCCAATAATATCTTGCCTTACCCCAATTCCCTTGAAAAAGGGTTGGATCTATGAGTAAACGGGTCTCGTTTCTAGTTTACATCAAACGTGGGAGAGCACCAAACTCCAAAAGAACACAATCTCAATTTATTCATCCCTATGCTCCCCAAAAGGAGGTTAAATTGTGGGTGAAATTTTGGGTATTAGACCATGTTTCTGGTCGAGATGAAATCGTGTTTCAATCTCCAATAATATCTTGAAAAAGGGTTGGATCTATGAGCAACCGGGTCTCGTTTCTAGTTTACATCAATCATGGGAGAGCACCGAACTCCAGAGGAACACAGTCTCCAATCATCTAACATGAATTTGACCTTTCCTGTTGAGATACAATAGGGGAAAAGCACCAAATGTACACAACCTGAAATTATTCATGAATCTCTATGCTCCCAAGAAAGGGGGTTCAATTAAGAGTTATAGACCTTGTTTCTGGTTGATATGAAAGAGCACTTCTTGGCATTTTCTCATATCTCCAACGATCTCTTGCCTATAACCTAATTCCCTTGAAAAAAAAGGTTGAATAAATGAGTAATAAGGTCTCATGTCTGGTCATAGGTGGAACACAGGGAGAGCACCAAGCTCCAAAGGAACACAACCTCAATTTATACATCCCTGTGGCGTATGAGTATGAGACCATGTTTCTGTTTGAGATGAAATTGTGTTTCGATCTCCAATAATATCTTGCTCTTACCCCAATTCCCTTGAAAAAAGGTTGCATTTATGAGTAATAGGGTCGCATTTCTGCGTTTACATCAAACATGGGAGAGCTCCAAACTCCAAACGGAACACAACCTCAATGTATTCATCCCTATGCCCCAAAAGGAGTTTAAATTGTGAGGAATGAGACCATGTTTCTGGTTGAGAAACATGAAATTGTGTTTCGATCTCCAATAATATCTTGCTTTACCCCAATTCCCTTTTGAAAAAAAAGGTTGAAATCTATGAGTAATAGGGGTCGCATTTTCTGGTTTACATCAAACATGGGAAAGCGCCAAACTCCAAAGGAACACAACCTCTTATTATCCAATGGACGCTTATATCTAGTTTAAGATGAAACAGGAACACAATCTCAATGTATTTATTCCTATACGCCCCGCAAAAGGTAATTTTAAATTATGGCTTGTTAGACCTTGTTTCTTGTGCAGATGAAATCATGTTTCATTGGTTCTTTCTCTTGGATGAACAATAATATCTTGCCTTACCCCCAATTCCCTTGAAAAAAATGTTGAATAAATGAGTAACCGGGTCTCATTTCTGGTTTACATCAAACATGGGAAAAGCACCAAACTGCAAAGGAACACAACCTCAATTTATTCATCCCTTTGCCCGTCCAAAAGGAGTTTAAATTGTGAGGAATGAGACCCATGTTTCTGGTTGAGAAACATGAAATTGTGTTTCGATCTCCAATAATATCTTGCTTTACCACAATTCCCTTTGAAAAAAAGGTTGAATCTATGAGTAACCGGGTCTCATTTCTGGTTTACATCAAACATGGAAGAGCGCCAAACTCCAAAGGGAACACAGTGTCCAATGATATTATATATCCCTATGAGATGAAAAAGGGGGGAACCTTATCAAGAGAACTACAATCTACAATTAACTGTTTTCCCTCACCCCCTCAAACAAATCAGAAATAACTTGTTATCATGTCCCATTCCTTGTTTAGATCAAGAAAGTATTACATAAACAATCAAATTATACTAATTCTTGATTCATCCCTCCCCCTCTACAGTCATAAGCCAAGGTCATTGTGTTTTCTTGTTTACATTACAAACAATTTGAAAATATATAAGTAATTATTGTTCAGAGAGGTATTCCCCTATATTTTCTCTCATATATTGGGTATATATGAAATGGGATGCCTTGACTTCGAGTCCTTCTCAAAAAAGTGACATTCTTCTTCCTTCTTCTTACATGAAACAAAATACTGTCATTTTACCATTTTCTTCCAGTCAGCCTACCATATTTCTCACTAATTTCATCCCTCCAATATGAAAGATTTCCCCCTCCCCCCCTTTCTCATTAAAAAAGATTGTGATCAAAGAAAGAATACTGTAATTCTATCGTCTCTATCCTGCAGGCTGCTGTGACTAATGTCTACTGGTCATTTGGTGGAGTATGTTTCATCCTAATTGTGTTGAATAATGAATAATGATTAGGTTTTTAATCCTGCAAGTATAGCACCAATGATAGGCATCTCAACCCCTCCCCCCCCCCCTCACCCCAATCAAAGAAAAATGTGAAATGTGAAAAAGGTGATCCCCTGTATTTTTTCCCGATTCTGGACAAATGAATGTGATGACTCATTTGCTAAAATGGACAAAACAATGTCAGGGATGACCTCTCCTATAAAACACAATCGCAATTCATCTCCCGTCCCCCAGTGGGGGAAAAAAGTCTGAAGATATGAGTAATAATATCTTGTTTCTGGTTGATCAGGCATCCCCCTGTATTTTGTCTCTATTCTGGACAAACGATATTGATCGACTCGCTGGCTAACATAGAGCAAATTAAAGGGATGCCCCTCTTCTATTAAACACCGATCGCAATTCATCTCTTCCCCCTCCCCAGAAGAAAACTCAAATAGGATAATCAAGCCTCGTTTCTGGTTGAGAGAGCATCCCCCTGTATCTTGTCCTTATTCTGGTCAAACGATATCTGATGACTCGCTAGCTAACAGAGAACAAATGGACGAGGGATGCCCTCTCGTACTTTAACATAATCGCAATTCCATCCTATCCCCTCCCCCTCCCCCCCCCCCCCAAAAAAACAATAAATAAATAAATAAATAAAAATCTAAAATGTATGAGTAATAGAGCACTCCTTTCTGGTTGGAGAGGGCATCCCTTTATTATGTCCTAATTCGGGACGAACGATACGTGATGACTCGTTTGCTGGCATGGAACAATTGACGGGATGCCCTCTCCTATTAACGCAATCTCAATTCATCTCTCCCCCCTCCCCAGGGAAAAAAATCTGAAGATATGTAATGATATCTCCTTTCTGGTTGATCGGGACATCCTCTGTATTTTGTCCTCACAATTCTGGACACGATATGTGACTGACGCACTGGCTAACATAGAGCAAATTAAAGGGATGCCTTCTCTTATGAAACACAATCACAATTCATCTCTTCTCCCTTCCCCCCCCCCCCCCCCCCAGAAAAAATCTGATATAATTATGAGTAATCATGCCTCGTTTCTGTTTTGATAGGACATCCCCTTTATTTTTTTCTCACGCTGGACAAACAATGTGGGTTGACTCGATTTCTGACATGGAACACATAAGTCAGAATGGCCCTCTCCTATTTAACATAATCTTTTCCCCCTCCCCCCCCCCCCCCCCCACACCCAAAAATACCCCCCTGAAAACATGAGTAATCAAGCCTTGTTTCTTGTTTAGAGGACATTCCTTATATTTTTTTTTTTCTCTTTCTGGACAAACGATAAGTGGTGACTCGATCGCTACTATACCTCGCTGGTTTCAAATACACAACCAACATCTTTTTTTCCAGTTTCCTTTAAAAATAAGAATTCTAATTATGTGATTTCCATTCACGCTTAGCTACTATATTAGTCACTGGTTTCATCTTTCCAAATTATGCATTTTCCACCCCCCTCCAAAAAAAAGGGGGAAAGTTAATTCTATTATTTTTCTTCCAGTGGGCTATTAGTCATTGTTCATCCCATGCAAGCTATGCATTTTCCCTGTCCCCTAAAAAAACGAGAGAAAGAAAAGTCCATCTCAATAGGAAAATTAGTCACCGGTCATATGCAAATTATACTGTAAAAACTGATTTGTTTCAGTAATATAGTTTTTTTAATAATTGAATCCACTATTTCTGCTCTCTACACAGGAGTATAAATGGGTATCTAGTGAGGTGGGTTGGGTGTCACTAAACCAGTAGCATGCTCCCCGGGTAGTTGAGAAGATGCACAAGATCATCTTGTGGGTTGAAATATCATCATGGAGTAGGTCCATGATGTACTTCACAGGCCAACATCTGGTATTGTGGAAGAGACCAAGTATCTAGTGTCTGTCGCAAGCATCTATCCCTAGGCCTACGATAACCCTCTTTTGAACCACAGCTTACTGTCCCTACTCCCACTATAGCGTAACTAATTATCTCCCTCCGTTTCTCTCCTCCAATCCAAAATGCGCCAAAACGGCCGAGAGTCATAGCACATGTTGAAGTTCCAACACATTTCATTTCACTTGATGCCATTTTCACTTGATGCCTCCCTCTCTGCCACCATTCAAATGCCTGCCCTTTATTGTCTTCCATTTTTCAGGGCACTGCTTTCATCATGCCTCCCCCAATTCTTATTCACATTTTCTCTACCCACTCCCTTGTCCACGTTATATAACATCGTCTTTGTGTGTTTTCACCTCCAATCCCAGCCAAGTTTGATTGGCCACTCACAGCCCCTTTATTGTTCTTGTCTCCGCCCCCTTCCTCGCTGTATGCATGTGTTTGTACTTATGTTTAGTGTATATTTTATGTTTTTTATGTTTCCTCGTCAGTTAGCCTCTGAAGAAGATTATGCTTAGGATCAAAAATTTAGGCCCCTGACTCTCACTTTATGTGAAACTTGGAGTATCCCTACTCTAGTCCATTCCGAACTTGGTGCCGCATCCCGTTTCCTGCTAGTATCTGCTAGTACCTTCCGAATAGTCAACACAGATAGGAAACGGAAGGAGATGCGCTATAGTGTGACTAGGCCATTAGAATCTCCATCGATCTACTACACAGGCCTATTATATCAGCTGGGACTATTTGGCAGTACAGCATTTGATGGGTTCTTACAGGGAATACCGTCTAAATCCGGGGGAATATCTTTCTCGAAGGCCAAGCAGCTATCGCTCAAATTTCACTACCTACTCACTAATTATTCATGGTGTGTATAAGCAGATAGCATGTCAACTTCCTCATGCTGCCACGATACTACTGTATTACTTTTACTACTATCATTAGTACTGTAGGTTAGCTGGAATTGTGATTATCTGATGAGCTTTGCTCAGGACATTCCTCGTTTGGATGGCCGGAACTGTCAAGACACAGTCATGCATAGCTCTGGGATGAAAGTGACTTTGCTCAGACAATGTGAAATGCAGACATAAGAAACATATAAATTAAACATAACTTTATAAACATAGTAAAATCATATGAGTAAATTATATAGGAAGATGACCTAACGACAGTGAGTATGTCTTGTAATGTGTGTATTCAATCGTACATAAATAAAGACAGTACATATGTGAACTGTAAACAGACCTAATGACCTAATGAAATGTACATTCTTGTAAATGTGGTGTTCCATCCCCTGGGGGGGGAGGGGGGGTGGGCATATCACCCTCAGTACAAAAAGTGCTACCCCACCGTATCATCAACCTCTGAAATGGAATCCAAGGTCGAAACACTTGTGCACCTGAAAAAAGTATCCTTTTTATGGGTTTCTTGTTATAATGCGTGCTGAAAACCACTCGCTTTTTAAGGAAAACTTAACTTATGACTACGCCATATAACTGAAAATGATTACCCTTTCGACGCTTTTTTTGGAACGAGTGTGTAGCTCAGTCATGTTGGGAGTGACCCCCCCCCCCCCTCCCCCACCCCCCCTCCCCACCCCCGGTTGCCATCATTACTAAATGTAGACATACCAAACATAAATAAACCATGAAACAGATGACCTAATGCCCCATGTATTCTATGTATTCATAAGTGTGCTGAAATATACATATATATGTGAAGAGACAACTCTTCATTGACTTATTTGCTATGACGTTTGCGATCCTGGTTTTATGACATAGCATTGCAGTCTTTTCTTACTCTAGATGTGAACTGGTGAATACATTTAATGGTGGTCACGAGGCAGTCGCCAGAAGGGCTCGTCAATGACATAGCAATGTAGCGTAGTGTTTACAACTGATCGTCTGATACCATGAATGAGATGCCATCCATTTCGTTACTCATCATCCCATGAGATATGCCAGGCATCCCTGGCATCCGAGGGATGATCATCTCTGTCTCATCCCATCTTCAAGAGTGGACTCGCCATCTTTTCTCTTTGAGATGCCTGCGCCCTGCTGGAGTCAATGGGTTGTAGTATAGTCAGAGTCAAACTAGAAGGGGGCGGAGAGGGGAGATACGGGGTGGATAATGGAAGAGGGGGGCTAGTTATCCATGAGGGAGATGGTCATCTGTCTCCTCATCTTCAAGAGCGGACCGCATCTTCTTTCTAAGAGATGCTGTGTCCCTGTGACCTGCTGGGCCACTATAGAGAGTGGCATAGTGAGTGTTAGCCTATATCGGGGGAGGGGGAGGAGGGCAAGTTATTCCATGTCTTCATCTGTTTGTCTTCTTCAAGACTGGACCGCATCTCTTCTATCTTGGAGACTGCTGTGTCCTGCTGGAGTCAATGGGGTGTAGCGTGGTAATGGTTAACGAGAGAAGAGGAGGGGAGAGAGAGAGGGAGGAAGAGGGGCAAAGTAGTCCGTCCATAAGGGAGTTGATCATCTGTCTCACATCTCCAAGAGCAGACAGCAAACATAACAAACAAGCTGCCCAAAAAGGGTTGTAAATAATTGCTCATTCATTTATTTAGTTCCCATGGGACATTGGAGAAGGTAGAGGGAACAGAGAATTATATACTAGAGTTTATAATAGTGCCACCCTAACTCTTATCCTTGCTTATATCTATAGCTACACCACTATGGAGGATGACTAGGGTGTGTCACTGATTACTCCATACTTCTTGTTGACGTATATGGGTGTTTTTTAATGCAGTATCATCTGTCTACTGCTTTCAAGAACAGCATTTCAATTTTGAGAGATTCTGTGCATGCTGTGCCCAAAGGTGTGTGGGATGACGTTTATGATTTATGGGAGATCTTTTAAGCATTCGGCATGCTAAATCACCCAGAGCTCCTTATTTGTTTAGACTGAGTGGGAGGAGGGCATGTTATCCCATAACTAATAATCATAATAATAATAAAGGGTTTGATTTAAATATCTCCCTGATATGATACAAGTTCTTCTAGTAAGCACTTAACGACTATTACTTACCCCTGTCATAGAATACCATGCCAGCCCTGACACATTTTTGTGCAACAGTGCATCCACTCCCTGGGGAGCGAGCATCCCGTTCCATAGCGGCTAATGGGACTTTGAAAAGATCATTCTACCTAAAGACTTTCATCTCCTACCAGGTCCCAATTGTATATACCTGGGTAGAGAACAGCAATAGTGAACTGAATTTGTCTTGCTGAAAGACAAAGGCAGTGTGCAAACACAGGGTTCAAGTACTCGGGATTCATGGTTGGAAAGCCACACGCTCTACAAATCTTCGCCACACCACCCACGTCCACGTCATCCCATGAGATAGATGTTTGTTTGTATCATCTGCATCTACCGCATCTTTATTCTTGAAAATACTGGCCACAACCAGTACCTCGTGCTGGACTGATGGAATGGTCTCTTGTAGAGATACATCGTATGTGCGTTTTTTAAAGGGATCTAGTAACTTTGTCCAAATCCACAAATATTAAACTCTAGTGGCTCTCTCATACCTTGTTTTTGATAAAATTATTTACGATTGAAGTGTTCAGATTGTTAATGTATCCACTGGAAAGTTATAG